>JAPTGZ010000005.1:565491-584080 GCA_029814645.1 Fowleria isostigma | reverse complement strand
TGCAGGATTGGAATGCCCTCCTTATCTACGGATGTCGTGCGTTGTTCTTTGGTTGTTCTAAGGTTGCTAATAAGGCATTCAGAGGAAAGGGGTTTTGTAGGGCGATCATAGAAAATCTTGGACAAGATCACACACCTGCTATGAACTTAAGAACTGTCTGTGGACTTATTGTTCTTATAAGTCCACCTAAAGTCCACCAAAGGTCATAAGAAATGGTCCATAAATCGGTCACACAGTGGCTATGACCGTAGCTGGTCATAGCGGCATTTGTGACTGAGGCTTCAGAGAAGACAGTGAGTTTTGACAGAGATCATATAAACCTTGTATTGAATGAAACTGTGAGTCCGTTTACATGCATACTAATACTCTAATCATTAACCCATATCTGGAATTATCAGATTATTGAAGTGATGATGTAAACAGCATAATGTGATATTCTTTATCACTTAGCAAGTTATTTGATTATAAGAAATCAGATCAACACACCTGGATTCCTCCCCAATGCTCTGTTGTTTTTATGCATGTATACTTGTAAATCTCATAGATTTTGGTCTTTTGCATCTGTGGATGTGTTTAAAAGAAAAAGTTATAGAAATCATAGAAAATGGAAGTGATATAGTCAAAATGTATGCAGAAGACAATGATAGGAAGATTGAGTTTACTATCACTATGTTTGTGGGGTTTTTTTTCCATTTGCTTTTGAGAGTTAAATACAGAATGTCTCTTTCACATTGCTTAATTTCTTTTCTCTTATTTACATCACATTTTTGGAAGCACAGTGGAGAAAATGTAATCTCCGCCCCGGGGTTTAATCAAAGTATTAATTATTAATCAACATTTTTTTTCTTTTCAAGATGAAAATGTTGCCTTTCCTCTGTTCCACTGTGTAATGATTACTTTGTCCTCCAAGGTCAGCTTGAACATTTATGATTTTTAAAAGAAAAAGAAAATTATTATTAAAATTATTATGACATTCTCCACCTTTATATACCAGTAGTCAAGTCACTTGTTAGGTGTTTTTTTGTTTTTGTTTCCAGGGTGCTCCATTTTGTAGTTTAGTACAATATTCTTGCAGTGGATGCACCTTTTTTTTACAGTCACTTTTAGCTTTAGATGGTGTAGGTTGAATGAATTGGTCTGTACATTTGATATTTTTTGTTGTTGCTGGTGATATGGGAGTTAGTTTAGACCTCATTTAGCCTCAGACTGAAGCTGGACTTTTTGATCTGTCTTTGCTGGAACAGGCAGGAGGATGTTGAGATTTGTTGAAGAATGAAACTTTCTTTTGGCAGTTTCTGGACTTCACTCTTCACGAAGAGCTTTCTCAAATCATTGTTCTGCACCATTTCCACGAGATACTGTACATGTTTGTGTTTTTTGCAGTATTGTATAAAAGTTTGTCATTTGGCACGCTAGTGTAGCTGAGCTAGAGAGTTGATGGTTTTCATCTGGTTCAAAGTTCAATCAGTCCTCCATTACCATAGATAGCGTAGTAATATGCTTTACACATTAAAAGGTGAATCTCCAAAAGTAAAGTACATCTACTGATCTGCAACATTTTCTCTTTGAAAGGCTTTGCAGTAACTTGATGGGAGAACTATGTCCTCTTCATGGCCAGTTTTCCCAACATGATAAGTGCACTATTATGAATAGTTCAAAAGGGCATGCTAGTATATTTTAATTTGATGACAACTGGTTGATGTATGTTGTATCATGTATCAAGCACTTGTTTTGCCTTGAGGTTACCTCGAGGACTGGCTTTGTAAGCAAATTCCTCATTTTCACAGTTTTTATTTTACACAAGAGTTGACATAAACCACCAAACACAGTCTAAACATATTTTCATTAATTAACAAATTCAGAAATTCAGAGGTGGGTCACTAACAAATTCATGCATTCAATTACATACACACACAAACTACTTTTAAATTGCAGTCCTTTTTTCCATAATTTTTAATTACTTAACCTGATTTGTTGTGACCTGTGCTGTTCCTTTTTAGATGTTAACTACTACTTCAAACTTTTTTCAGTTTTCTTGTAACTTGTTCTAAAAATGTTTTTTTCCTTACCAGCCTGCAGCTCAGAGCCACAGAATGTTCAAGCTGATGCACAAAATGACACCACCATCGTAGTGACTTGGGAGCGCCCCCGTGTGGTTTATGACACCACCATTGACTGGTACACTGTCACCTATCAGAGACTACAGGGTCGAGATCAAACCAAGCAGGAGTATAGGACAGATGGAGACCAGGATGTGGTATGAAACAGAGATCATATTTTTTTTAGTGTTGTACACACACCATTTTCAGCACAGTTTTAAATCAATAAAAGGTAAAAATTGCAGTTCGGCACTTTTCTTTATCTATTTTTCCTACCCAGTCAGACCTGGAGGTATATTGATCACCTGATTGATAACAATGATCAATCTTCCTCTTTCAACAGTCAGAAAATCACTCAATATATTCTTAGGTGTATTTACTTTTACATTTACATTTGCCAAAATGTGTGGAACCATGAGCTACTACTGCAACACAAATGATCATGTGTAGCTTCATGTTTCTGTATTTTTCTATTTTCTATAGATGTTATTGTATGTTATGTTGTATTTATGCAACATACATAACGTGCATAACATACATTCTCAATTTTGACATACTCTGTGTTTAACCACACTCTTAAAGACAAAGATATTTGTTATTATTCAGATGCTGTAAGAAGAGAATGCAACATGCCCTTGATAACGTGTGATATGTTGTTCACAGGGTGCCATCATATCCAGCCTCCTGGCCAACAGCAGCTATGTGGTTCAGGTTGTGGCTATTTGCACCAATGGACTCAGAGGGCGATGGAGCGATCAGATGATAGTGGACATGCCATTAGAAGATCCAGGTACAGTCACACACAAACATAGAGATTGTAAAAGAAACACTTTTAAGATATGTAGCTGGTGCAGTAGGAATTAGTATTTTTTTTTCTCATTTGTTTTAGAAAGTGAATCAGACCCTGACACTGTCTCACAAGACACAGGAGTCAACAGAGAGGTAAGACCATTACTGCTGCTGATCTGCATGTCACAATTCATTTAGCAGAAATTATTTGTACTGTCATAGTTTATGTTTAGTTATATCAATAAATATAATTATGATGGACAGTATTAGTATTTTGTCAGTAAAAGATTTTTGTTGATTAAGAGGAGTACAAAAGATTAATAACTTTTTAGAATTTGTAAGAGAGATTATAGGAGAATTACACCATTTTTCTCTTTGACTCTATTACTCTTTCTGAGAGAAACATAATATAGTTCACATTTCATCAACTGAAATGGTTTTATGTCATATACAACCACATAAAAAATGATTATACATCAAAAGTCATCAAAAACAATGGCTATGCAATCAAGTACTAACTTCTGCATTATCACGTGACTAAAACAGACAGAAAAGTAAACATGGAATATCTAAAAGCACTGTATTTGTCAGTACAATACCATAGCTAGTGATGTAAGAATTTATGTGATTTTGGTTATTATCAAGAAAACCATGGAAAACGGTCAGATGTCAGCTCTTAAATGAAACTCTTATGAGCTATTATTGTTGTTATCATTATATTTGTCCAAACAATTGTACCTTGAGTTGTACCAGGCATTAAAATGAACAAGAAGTTGAAGAAAATATAGGGTGGTTTAATAATTTTTTTATGCAACCATATAATGATTCACTTTCTAACATAACGATGCTTAAATGCCTTGTTGTAGAGTCCATCCAAGAACAGATGGGAGAAGCTAGAGAATCAGAACCACCTGGATTTGGTAGTGGAGGACCACAGCCCGGTGGAGGAGGTCCCAGTGGAGCAGACCAGAGTTTATCAGAATCAACCAACACTTCACCAGAACCAGCCCAGAGACCAAACCCAGACAAATCAGAACATGCCAGACCAAGCCAGCACTCGTTCAAGCCCAAAGCCTCCTTCTGAGTCTGCTGTACTGCAAAAAATTCGACTCAACCAGAACACAAAAAAGAAAACAAACAGAAACAAGTTTGAACCTGGTGGTATGGACCAGAACCAGATCCATGATAACCAAAAAATCCCAGCACACAGGCCATTCACAAATGTGGGTTTTGATGGCAACGGTGCAATCTGGGTCGCTGAGGCAACTGAGCAGCCTGGATTTCTGTTTCCAGTTGCTCAGACCACATCACAGTCAACACCCCGTCGACAAATCACAGAAGAAGCATCACTGTCACTGTTGCCTCATCAGGTAGTTAATTAAATGTCTGTTGTTTCACTTATCCTAAGCACATTTAAATTTCTCATCCCTTCAACCAAAAGGTCTCATAACTGCCCCACTGTTCATTTACAGCAGTCAAGGGATCAGGCTGCACCGGATCAAGCAGGTGAAAGGGCCCCCCCCTCTGCCCAGTCAGAGCTCCTCACCCCGCCTGTGGAGGACATCCAAGTGACAGACATCTTCTATGAAGACACTGTCAACATCGCTCCACTTGAATCCACTGTTGTCTCTGCTACTGCTGTGCCAGGTCAGGTTTTTATTCTGAACACATTGTTTTTGTTTTTTTTTTAGCATATTTGGCACTCTTATTTCTCTACTCTAAGAACACCTCAGCTTGGTATTGTGACTACAGAGGTTTGTGCAGGAATTTAAGCTTGAAATGTTTAAACGTATCAGCAAAACAGATTTTTGTTCAGTGGATGCTTTCCACTAACGACTTTAGTCTTTATTCAGTAGGTAATAAAGTCCAGTTTATTTAAGTGGTCGATGGGGATGGACCCTTCTGTGTGGAGGTGTTCTCCTCGTGTCCGTGTGGCTTCTCTCCGGGTAGTCCGGCTTCCTCCCATCATCCAAAGACATGCATTAATAGGCTAATAGATGAATCTAAACTGCCCATAGAGGTGAATGTGAGAGAGACTGATTGTTTTCCTCTTGTGTCAGTTCTGCAATGAACTGGTGACTCATTCAGGCTGTACCCAGCCTTCCTAGAGAGGATAAAGCGGGTTCAGTTAATGAATTAATGAATGTTTACGTGGTGTGTTAATCTTTTTTATTTTTTTTTAAATTTATTTATTATTGAAACCACTTTTTTTTTTCTTGTGTAAATGGGCAAAAGTTTGAAAACAATCCTTCAGTATATTGCACTCAAAGAGGTCTGAGAGATTCAGACCCAACCAGGCATTTTTATCTACAGCGTAGAAACAAGATTACAGCTCCTGTACCCTTGACATTTTTAATTTACTTCTCCGTAATGATATGGCAGGTTGTTGTCCAATCTTTTTTCATATTTAGTCTATTGGACAGAAGGCAAAAGGGCTCAAATCCAAGTGTTTTTTTTTCCTAATTTCTGCCTCCTGCATGTTTAAATGTTTATAGATGAATATTAACTACATGAGCTATTACTTTGTACTCAGATATATTGTAAAGTCAAGCTGTAATCATTCACTCTATGTTCATATATGTAATGCCTTATTATACTTGACATACTTAGTTACTCATCATGGCATCTTGATGTCACTTTAGATTATTTCATATCAAATATTTTTTTTCTTGTGACAAAGTGGCAGGACATCTTCACATGCAACATCCTCCATAGAATAACATAGTATCATGTTGTTGCACATCATACAGTCGCGGAAAAACGATTAGACCACCCGATAGTTTCTTCAATTTCTTGTTTATTTTAATGCCTGATAGATCTAAAGGTACATTTGTTTGGATAAATATAATGACAACAACAAAAATAGCTCATACAAGTTTAATTTAAGAGCTGATATCTATCCATTTTCCATGCTTTTCTTGATAATAACCAAAATCACATAAATTCTTACATCAATATCTATGGCATTGTACTGACCAAAACAGTGGTTTTAGACATTCCATGTTTTCTTTTCTGTCTGTTTTAGTCTTATGATACACACAGGAGTTAGTATTTGATTTCATTGTTTTTGATGACTTTTGATGGTCTAATAATTTTTTCTGCGACTGTATATTATATCATCTCACTTCGTCTCACAGATGGCAAAGTGGACAAAGAGTCTTCATTGTCCTCTGAAGACAGAGACACACAAGAGAACACACGACTCCCAGAAATCACTTCTTCCCCATCCTCCCTCTGGATCACAGCGAGAACAGCAACTGCCAGCAACACACTGGTCAACTCAGTCTACAAATCATTCACCCCTTCATCTCTCCTCAGGGTGCTGATGCATACAACCCAACCAATGTTCAACGGTAAGACAAAAGCACCAGGAAACACTGTCTCACTGGCCCTGGTTTTCCGCTTGTGTTTTGCATTTGCTTTTATAAGTAGCTAAAAACTGATAATATGAGGAAATTATGCAGCAGCAGCTTGGTGTAATGTGTTGGAGATGGACATAATTGTGGTGGATGGTTGTTTTTCTCCTCTAATGCCACTACTTTTCACCTAATCACTGATCATGGTTGTGTAGCGGTGGTGGTTATGATTAGAGTAATAATCTGCAACTTCAAAGCATGAGAACTGAAATATCCTTGACTCTTGCTCACATCTTTCAGCATGCTACAGCACCACATGAGGGCATTCTTTTTTTGGCTCTGTGGAATCTACTTGAATCCACTCAAACTTTCCAATTAGCATGTACAAGTACTCATTTAGGCTGGGTTTGGATCCTTTTAAGGCTCAAGGGTGCACTCTGGTGGTTGTTTTCTCCTCTGGCTTCCTTACAAATGAAGACTTTATTGTCTCTTGATGGGAACTTCTGTCTTCCTTGGATAAATTTATAACATTTTATTGTACAGGACCAAACTTTTCACTTGTTTCACTTCAATTCATCCTGAATTACACTTTCGATTTGATCTAAAAAGTGTACTTTCCCATCACATGGCAAGTCTCTCTTCTTGCAGCAAATACAGCCACATCCAGGTTTGAGGAGTCAACTGCTGACCTATCCTCTGACTTAACACATCGTTCCCCTAGTGGAGTAATAATCAGTCCTGCAAATCATGCAGATTCAACCCTAGAGGAGGAATACACTATTGAAGATTTATTCACTGTCATGCCTCCATCCGTCACCCCCTCTAATGAATACACCAGTCGTCGCCGTCCTTCTTCTGCCCTCCCTGAAGACAAGAAGAGTGGCATTATCTTTCATCATAATAGCAAGCCCTTTGAAGAACTCTCTGATGTCTATCTGATAAAAGGTTTAGAGGAACATCAGGTATCCTCCACCTTGACTTCCCAAGATCGCATCACCACCACATACTCTTTTCCTCCACAACCTGTTTATGACTTAAATGCGGATAAATTATCATTAATAAATAGAGGTAAAGAAAATTCTTCTAATAAGGACTATGGTTTGGTAAGCTTACACAAGAGAGAAGACCACAATTCTACTTCAGTAAAGTCTTTTTTTGAGTCTAAAGCTGTTTCTTATAATTCAGAGGATGCAAACTCAGAGACCTCTGCAGAAGGAAGTGGATCAGGTGACACGTTCAGTCAGGAATGGAATGGAACAGCTACGGTCACGCCAGATGTTTCTACTTTTAGAAGATCCACCTTTTTTTTTAATTGGAATAGCAGTGGGAAAAAGACAAAACCAACAGGAACTGAGACAGCAAGTGAAACTGGTAACATTAAAGATGCAATGGAGGAGGAGGAGGAGGAGGAGGAGGGTGAACTAAGTGGTGAGGAAGAAGACAAGATGAGGCAGAGTGAGATTCTTGGTGGAGATAGAACCATGGTTGGTGGAATGGATCAGAGTGGTCGACAGTTTACAGCCAGTCATAACATATTGAAAATAACAGAGAAACACACTGAGGGTGAAACTCTAATAGACAACACTACATACAGTGAGAGTGGCAGTGGGAGTGAAATAGAGTCCCCAATTCTTAGCTGGTCTGAGGATGTCAGTGGCTCTGGAGAGGGTGGTGAGGACAAAGAAAGTGACAAAGGTACAGGAAAGATTAGTGATGGAAGAGAAAGTGGGGATGTAAGGGACAAAATTAATGAGGAAGACAAAAACAACACGGAGGATGAAACAAACAACTACAGTGATGGAAAACAAAATGGAGACCTGGAGGAACATATTAAAGAGCGGACCAAAGAGGATGGAGGGGCGGGTGGACCTCTAGTTGTATCTGGTGAGGCTTTGCAGCACTTCTCAAATATGAACGAATTGTTGATTGAGGCTGCAAGAAGTACCGCGTTGGGGCGTCTTGTCCCTTTGCTCAGGTTAACGGATGCAAACAAGGGCACAGAGGAGAACGTGGAAGGTAAATATTTTGCGAGTTGGTACTCTTTTCTCTATCCATTAATAATAGAAGTTATATGAAGCAACTGACTGATTTAAAGATACAATATATAACGCAGAAATGTTCTTGATTTAAGAACTTTTTTGTTTTCAATGTGAATTTTCTAGCACCTTAAAATTCCTTTCATCAAATATCTTGATTGCCTACATCCCTGATAACAGCTTTATTACTGATTTCTAAAGGACTAGGGCAGACTTTTCCCACAGCAAACAGTATGTACACTACATTTACTAATAACCCTTATCTTACGTTTGTACAGCACAGATGACACAAACTCCATATAGGCATATGGATATGTGTGAATATAACATATTCTACCTTTAAAGTTTAACAGATGACTACTCTTACAAATATTTGAGGAGCAACATTCATAAAATATAGGATTATAAACTGTGCTGTGTAAAAAAAATCTAAATAGATTGTTTAAAAAAGCACATTTTTAAACAATATTGCCAGTAGGGATTATGTATGTCTGAATGTCTGACTTTTGGAAATGTTCTTTCCATTCTATGCTTAGTACTTTTTAGATTATTTCAAGAGCAGGTTAGATCATAGCAATTAGCTTCAAACTCGCTAACACTCTGTTCTGTCTCAGAGGGCAGTAACAGCAGCCATGAGTCTCGGGTCGGCCTGGTTGGAGGTGTAGACAAGGAGAAGAGGACAGTTGTTCCTTTGGCTGTTGTCTCCACCCTCACCATTCTCTGTCTGCTGGTGCTGGTGGGAATACTCATCTACTGGAGGTAAGAACAGCCACAGGCCCCCACACACATAGGTCATGGCCACCTGCCTCTATTTCTTTTTTGCAATCAACTGTTTTTATTGACTTTCATTTAGGAAGAATAAACAAGCAAATTCAACATTACACAAATAAACAGTACACTGTACTTATATTACACACAGACCACACCCCTCTGCCCCCCTCCCTTCCCACAATTATTCCCCTCCTTGTGGAACACCCAGTCTGACAAATAAGGTAAAATCAAAATAACCAAATAAACAGTATTAATCAGGATTACAAACTGGACACATAGAGTTATTATAGATGACAAGCTCAAAAGTCATAACAGTTTTTAACATCTTCTGCAGCTTTTTTCTGCATCTCCAATGTTCTAGGTTTAGCATTATTAATACGTGCCACTCCAGATACATCACTTTGAGAAGGGCTTGTAGTTAATGTTTTATTGATAATTGGTGCATTGAGAGCAACCTAAAAACTATCCTTTTTTTTGCTGCTGTCATGCCAGCCAACCAGAGCTTACATTCTAACTCAGTCATCTTAATTCTGGAGTCATCATTTAACAGATGAAGTGCAGGTTTCAGTAGGAGCTTCCTCCCTATCAGATGAGACACCTTATCCACAACCACACCCAGAACCTTTGTACATCCTGACACTCCCTTAAGACATGCAACAGCGTTCCTGTGGTGCCCTGACTATAATATATAATGATCATAGAATATATATATATATATATATGTACAAAATGGATTAGGAGCTAAACCCATCAAATACCTTTAACGTGGTGTTAAGTAGATCCTGTGACACATTTGTAGTGGATTAACTGGTGATTCGAGGTTTTGGATGACCCATAGACATTTTTCCACACAGTATCCCAATCAATGAACCCTGTTCCTAGAGGAATATCTGCCTCCCATGATTTGTATTCAGGTGATTCTCCAGTGCCACTCCAGATACATCACTTTGAGAAGGGCTTGTAGTAAATGTTTTATTGATAATATATATACCTCAGTTTCACTTGTGTTCTTCGCTCATGTCCTGATTTGTTTCACAGAAACTGTTTCCAGACCGCTAATTTCTACCCAGACGACAGTGCATCACCCAAAGTCATATCTGCTCCATCCACACCTTTGCTCCTGGCCTCAGGTAATACAGAAACACAATTAAGGGCCTTTGTCCACAGGCAGCTGCTTTTGTGCTGACAGTGTATAATTTCCATACAAATCCTCTGTTGCTAAGTGTTTGCAACCCTGAGCCCCTGAGCGTCCTCGGTGCAAAAACACCTTCAGCTTGCAGGGATTTTTTCCACTGCGCTCACAGCACTTTGAGTTGAAGAGTTCAACTTTTAGAACAGTACTGTGTTCATCAAATCACACTTGTGTCTCACCCCTTATAGTAGTCAGTCATGAATAATTAGTGATGTGGAGGAGACTTTTTTTTTTTATAACCATAGCAACAATTAGCATATTTCAGAAGCACTCTGACAAAAAGGTTGTTGGTGCTTTCAGTGCAAGCAAGATGCCTGTAGATGAAGGCCCTGATGGACTTTTTAATAACCTGATGCGTGTTTAGCTGAAAGTTCACTTCTCTCTTCCAGATGGTCATGAGCCACTGACAGTGAAGCAGTTTGTGAAGCATGTCATGGAGCTCCACACCACCAACACCTTCTCTAAAGAATTTGAGGTGTGTGACCTCCAGGTTTTCATGTATGATTTTATGGTTTGTTGTTTTATGGTGACTTCTCTCATCAGGGCAACATGAAACTCACAAAATATCTAAAGTCTTTTCTGATTCTCTGAGAGAAGATTAATGTGAATAATCAATAGTGCAACTAGTTCAACCAAAAAATCACATACTTGTGGATTGTGTGTTTAAATAGTAACTCATCTGTCATAGCTTGTTAATCCTCTTCCATATCTCAATTAACTTCATGATATTAAGCATATCATTTAATACAGGGTTGATGTGTAGCATCTGTGAACAACCAGCTGTGCAGCAGTCTGTCATAGAAAGAATATTTGGTACTA
Source organism: Fowleria isostigma (assembly GCA_029814645.1). NCBI lineage: Eukaryota > Metazoa > Chordata > Actinopteri > Kurtiformes > Apogonidae > Fowleria > Fowleria isostigma. The sequence continues at coordinate 573,018 of JAPTGZ010000005.1, read as the reverse complement.
ACCATAGCAGTGCTATTTGGTTTCCATGACAACCAAACGCACAGGCGTATAAAACGAACACTTAAGACTTGAGGAGCAGGTTTACAGAATAAGGAAACATTGTAAAAACCTGCTCTGAGGTTGGTAAAAATCTCCATGTCTGCTTGTATTAAGTGTTCATCAAGGTTGTGTAAATGTCTCATGAGTGGGTGCATCTGCATGACTTTAGTCACCACTATTTCCTGGCATGGTTATCTGAGTAAGACACACAGATCATAGCAATTGGTGCATACTGCTGCTGTGTTATCTCTAGTGTGTTTGGATATAACCGTCATCATTTATGGCTGGAGCAGCACATGTATATGCTACATTTTACATTCAGTTGATTTACATTTACTAAAAAAAGAGCTCATTCTAATTGAAGCTTTAATTTGTAGAAAGTCTTTTAACATGTGACCTACAAAGACACAGCTCCAAAATTAGTGTTTTTTCCACTTAGCACCACCTCTCTGTGTGTATCTGAACCCCATATTCCTGGACCTGCACTGACTCCCGGTTTGTCTGTCTGTCATCTTCCCCCACCCCACTCTCCTTTCACCACCTCCATCGTCGTGCTTTGTGCATCCTTACCACCCTCCATTAGATTGTCAAAGAGACATATGAGGTAAGACACCTGCCACCCCTCTTCAAATGCAGATGCTGTTGTCTTTTTTTTGCAAGTTGGGAAAGTGCTAATTGTTAACAATCATATCTCCCTCCCTTTTATTTCCCTAATGGGTTTTCTAATGACAGAGTTGTAGTTGTTTCATAGTCTACATCATAATGTAGACATGGTTGTTATTCATCATCAAATATATGTTATGAACACAGAATGACTGTGATTTTTTAATTCAAAATATTCTCTCTATATCCTCTTCCTGCCCCTCCACTATTAATTTTATCATGGTTAATGCACATTGACAGACATATGTAAATGTCTATGTTTCAGTTGAGTTTATGGGACTTTATTTTATTTATCTATAAATCTCTATAAATTACTGAAACTATCCATGCACATGTACATATCAGCTCTTAACAGTGAATATACAAATAAGCCTTTTCATTTACAGTCATTTGTCCATCACCGTTTTACAGTTGATATGAATGTGGCACCAGTAGATCACGCATTATGTTTTTCTTTAGAATAAAACAATAACATTTCCATATTTGCCTAAAATAAAAGTAACCCCCTTAGCATCTTTTTTGCTCATACTCTGGGTAAATCAAGTAAATTCAGAATAAATCCATGGCTTTATGATTAAAATTGGAGTTGTATTTCCTTTATCTTGCATACAAAACTTCACACATAAGTTTTCGACTCTTAGTTAGCTAATCATCACATTGTAATATAACAGCAAACAATAAGAACTTTTGTATATTTGATGCTCTTGAAATGCTTAAAAGTGCTTAAATAACCTAAATGTTATGTACATGTTGTGTTTTGTTGCAGGAGGTGCAGGCGTGTACAGTAGACATGGGCATCACTGCTGACACTTCTAACCATCCCGACAACAAAAGCAAGAACAGATACATCAACATCTTGGCCTGTAGGTTATTTTTCAGTGTGTATTTATTTATACAAGCTAATAGAGGTGAAGCTGATTGAAATGGTTCCCCTCTTAGATGACCACAGCAGAGTGAAGCTCTCCAACAGTTTAGACAGAGAAGGAAAGTGTGGTGACTACATTAATGCTAACTTTGTTGATGTAAGTATATTGCAGTGGTCTTTTGTTGCTTTTTAACTCTTTGTGAAGTATCTACATGTTATTTTGAAATCTTTTGTGAGTTTTTAGCTGTCTGCTCTGCAGGGTTATGAGAGAACCAGGGCATATATCGCAGCTCAGGGGCCTCTCAGAGCGAGCAGGGAGGACTTCTGGAGAATGATCTGGCAGCAGAACGTTGGGGTTATCGTCATGATCACTAACCTCAAAGAGAAAGGACGGGTAGGAATACTCCAGTATTCTGAAATTAACATCATATTTCAGATGAAGAGGTGAACTTTTCTTAATGTAGTATTACTTGTAAAATGTTCCTAAATTTTAGACCTTTGCAAACTAATGTCTGTCAGGTCATTTCAACATACATCTTAATAGAGACATGTTAAACAGCAAAAGCAAAACTGCTGGTTTTACACCACACACAGAAAATAAAGCAACAATAGATTACAGACAGTCCTAACCATTTGAATGGTTTAACAATGAAGTTAGACAATGAGGAAAACAAGTCTTTTTCTTATTTTATACAGTGACAACTGAAACAAATAACATCAACTTCTTTAAAAAAAAATTGCAATAAAATTGTCATAATTAACCTATGTTTCCAGATTTTGACTGTTTTTAAATAATTAATGGTAAAAATATGTGACAGATTTTATAACAATATAGGTAGAAACATTATATTAGTTATATATAATGTTTTTCCTGTTGTGTGGTCATATTGACAAAGCAAACTATTATTACATGAAACAGACACAGTCACAGCCTTTCACTGAGTGCAGTTAGTGCACTGAATCAGGACACACACTGTATAATTTGATGGCTTGGTTCATTTACAGCTTCAAATCCCTTAACTTCTAGCAAGAGGAAAAAACAAATTCACATATCTTTCTGTTGACAGACAAAGTGTGATCAGTACTGGCCAGATGACAACCAGGAGGAGTACGGATCATACCAGGTGACCCTAAAAAGCTGCAAGACCCTTGCTTACTACACATTGCGGGCTTTCACCATCAGAGACACTTCAATGAAGGTTTGTCCCACATACACACATACTCATACAATAACAAACAGTAGAGTGTCAAGAGTAATACACATTTTTGTAAACACTAAGGGCCACATCTACTAAAGGTTTTCATGTATTAAAACAGGAACAAACTCATTGCACATGCAAAAAAATTCTCAAACTGATTTACTAATAGTGTGCACTAATGATTGCATCTTTCAAAGGTGCAAAATACCACGTCTGCATCCAGTTAGTGTATTCGCTGCAGTGAATACGCAATATGGGGCATTTACATGCAATTGTGTATGATGGGGCAGAAAATGTAAATATATTAATTTACCACAAGCAAAGTGATTTATCAAACCCAATGTAATTTTGCTAATAAAAACTGTGTGTGTGTATATATATGTATGTATGTATATATACATACATACGTAATTGCGCACATGGCTACAGAAGGAGACATCTAAACAATGAAACACGCCACAGAGAATGCATGTTTCTCCCTTGTCTGAATATTTTTGGAATGACGGAGGAAAAAAATGATTGAGGCATATGCCCCCCCCCCATACACACACACACTTTACAGGACTCTTGTAGCAAAGGCTACTTTTCCACTTGATCTAACTGATTATAAATACACACCAACATTAGGCTATACTGTGACAAAATTATGTACACTTGACAGTCATTCAATTTAACAACCTCCATGGCCCCGCACCTCTAAAATTAATCTGGCGCCGCAATGCCATTTAAGAAGTTAGATGAACTAGGGGACGATTTGGAGCCAGTCACAAGGAGGAGTGATGTGTACCTTCTTTGACAAAACTCCTCGCAATGTTACATTTTCTTGTGTTTGGATCATTCCAGTCACTGTTGCCATTAGTGCTGCATATCCCAGAGCAGTTTTTTCAGTGAAGTCCCCATGATGACAACCAGTAGCACACGCAAAATTCTCATTTAAATATGGCAGTCTCCAAGACTTTGCACCTGTTATCATTTACGCAATCGCTCTTAGTAAATCACCTGCAAACCACGGTTCAACCCACATGCAAAATTCTTGTTTAAACATGCAAATTAATACATGCAAATTGGGATTTAATTACATCCAGCCCATACACATTGTTATACTCATTCATATGCCTAGTGATGAGTGATGTCCTCTCCTCCAGGCATCTCAGAAAAGAGCTGAACACACAGTCCTCCATTACCACTACACCCAGTGGCCCGACATGGGCGTCCCAGAATACACTCTGCCTGTCCTATCCTTCATCAGAACATCGTCTAAGTCCCGATCACAGGAGATGGGACCTGTCCTGGTACACTGCAGGTACACTGTGTGTGTGTATGTGTGTGTAATGACAAATATGACATGCAATTTAGGGCCCATTGTCCAGTCAATTAAATGTCTATTTGTTACAGTGCTGGTGTAGGAAGGACTGGAACCTACATAGTGATAGACAGCATGCTGCAGCAGATCCAGGATCAAGGGACAGTGAATGTTCTTGGGTTCCTAAAACATGTTCGAACTCAGAGAAACTTCCTGGTTCAGACCGAGGTAAGGGAGCACACACTGACATCCTTCATTTCACACTATCATATAGAGGTAAAGAGGGTCAGTGTTATTGTGTCTGTCTCGTTTCCATAGGAGCAGTATGTGTTTATCCATGATGCTCTGGTGGAGGCCATCCTGGGCCGTGACACCTCAGTAACCTCTGACCTCCTGCACACTTATGTGTCTGACCTTCTGACCCCTGGGTTGTCAGGCAGGACACGCATGGACAAACAGTTCAAAGTACAGCAGTTTACATTATTGATAATTAGACAACATTTTCAGTTTTAAGATCATTTTATTGTTATTAGACCAGACACAATTTAAATTTTTTATTTTTCCAGTTGATCAGTCAGCGTCAGGCGAAGCATGCAGATTACAGCACTGCCCTGAGGGAAGGCAACGCTGAGAGGAACAGGGCCAAAGCTTTGATGCCTGGTAAGTAGTTAGATTACCAACCTGTCCAGTCCCTGGTGTCCCAGATGTCTCACTCAGAATGCAGCTTGAGGACTTACTGAGGCTGATAGTACACTTGCATTGTAACCCAATTTTTTTTTTAATCAGATACTCACTGTGTGTTAGGGATTTTCTTGTGATTACACACATAGAATTAAGGGAAGATTTTTTTTTTTTTTTACCTGCTGATGGTTTCGACTGTAGTTTCAACCTTCATCAGAGTTGTCAAACACTTCCTGGTGTGATGTGTTTGAAACCATCTGATCGGGAAACTTTTCAACTGTGTCCATTCTTTGTTCCCCCACTGCCGGTGAAGAACAGCGTCCCAGGTTTGAGGGAGCATGTATGCCCCCTTGTCCCTGTTTATAGTATTTGTAGCACTTACTACATATTAGTTATGTTGGACCAGATACTAAGTTTGGGAAAGAGCAGAAATAATAGTTAAAATAAAGATAACACACCACAGACCAACTTACTTTAAATGCTGGCTTTTTTAAATAGAGAATTGGAGGTAGTTAAAATAATTACAAATGCATATACACAGACATTTGACATGAAAACCAAAAAAACACAACCCTTTGCATAATGAATGCAACAAACACCAAAAATGTAAACCCTTTTTCCTTTATGTAAAAGAAAAGAAAAAAATAAATAAAACAATAGTTTGTTTTGTTTAAATCAACTTAAACCTATATTTGGTTTAAGAGCTAATTTAAGATCAGTTTAAATCTTCTTTTAGTCTTAATCTATTTTGAGTGCTTGTTTTAATTCCTATTTCAACTGTTGAAAACAGGTAATTATTATTCTAACTCTTTTTATCTACATTATCTTCATACAGGCCCATTTTGGAATCATGAAATCAAGTATTACCTTCTTATTTTGTATTTAAACTTAAACCAGTGATTTACTCATTTAAATACCAAATATATTTCAGTACCAAACATATTACCAGGTAATCAGGCAATAACATAACCAGACAATAATACATTTAAATTCACAGAACACCCACAGTTCAAAATGTCCAAAATATAGAATATTTGCCAAATTAGTGAATGAATCTTGTGAATATCACCAGTTCAAACTTCTAATCATCCATCTTACGACTCTTGGGTTCACACAAACGTCCCAGTTCTTCTGACTCCTGGAGTTCGTTCACGTTGGTGGAGGGAGCAGGGCCTTGTCTGTCTTTGTGGGGGCCCTAAGCAACATGCTGTTTGGGGGGCCCCTAGTTTGTGAAACTACAATGAAGAGATTAGGTGTCGACTAAGATGAACAATCTATTCCACTTCATGAACAAACAGACTACAGTTAAAAATTAAACATCTGAAGTTGAGCCACTTAGGCTTAAGTTAAACTGATAAAAACTATCAAACAAGGAGAACAACACTCCTATATATGTCAATAAAGAAAACAGATTTAGAGTTTTTATATATTTTTAACTTAAAATAAGAAAATTCAACCACTGAGATAACTTCTTTTTGATGCCATTACATTGTTTGTTTTGTTTTATACTCTTGCTAATGGGAATGGTAGGCTGGTATCTGTCAATCATTCCCATCATACCTGTCGACTACATCACTAACTGTGACGGTGGTCCAATGAATATGACCTAATACAAAAGCACAAACACAAAAACACTAGCCACAGCTCATCATTGCACTCTATTTTATTTACACTATTTTTTTTAAGTATATCATAAACACATGAGACAGATAGAGATAAAGACAGGACATTTGAATTCTCCTTAAATGAAGTTAAATATGCAGTTTTGGGGTCCCCTGGTGACTTGGGGGTCCTAAGCATTTGTCTAGTTCATCAATAGCAAGAAATGGTCCTGGGAGGTAGCAGTACTTTCTTACATCCGTATTTCAAAGTTTGTACGGCTATGTACAACTCAGTGCGCTATCAAGTCGATGGTAGAAGATCTTAGTGTTTTATAATGAGATGCGGTAAATTTGGAGGATGGGACGGGGCCTACAAAATCTCTCAGCCCCGGGGCCTAACGTCAGGTTAAGGCGGCCCTGGGTCCAGGCTGTTCCTAAAGTGGCTGGCTCGCCATCTCGGTCAATCTGTGTCCATGCGCAGGACGTGTGGTCACCAACAGCGCACACAGTGTCCTTGTTCGTGCGTCCAGTTCATTATGAAACTTAATAAATAACGTTCAACATAACCACAGTCTATCACAATAGACAGAACTTAAAAATAAAACACTTTCAAGACTCAAAATAAAAGTTAGAAAACTTAATATTTATCTTGGTCTGGCTCACTGGTTCAGCTCACTAGCATCATCTCTTGTCTGGTCATCTGTCTGTGTTGTGCATCCTGCAACAGGAACCACTGCAGCCCTCTGATTGGCTGGCAGATGCACAGTTTTCCTAAAGTAACAGGATGCATATTTTGACAGATTAATTCACAAAAAGTAACACAAATAAAGATGAAATATTGATTTTAATCCTATGTATCTGATTTTATCACTGCTTTTATCACTAATATGAAATATGAAATAATAACATTTAACACAACATATTTATTCTATTTATAAATAGTATTTATTTACTTGAGCTATTTTAACCTGGGTTACATGTTGCTCTCACAATTTCTTATTTTGATGGCCTCCTTCATCCATCTTTTGGGCGGCTGTGGCGCAGGTGGTAGAGTGGGTCGTCCAATGATCGAAGGGTCGGCGGTTTGAATCCCATCTCCAACTGTCCATATGTCGAAGTGTCCTCGGGCAAGACACTGAACCCTAAATTGCTCCCAGTGAGGCCTGGTAGTGCCTT
>JAPTGZ010000005.1:487590-503108 GCA_029814645.1 Fowleria isostigma | reverse complement strand
GTGTGTGTGTGTGTGTGTGTGTGTGTGTGTGTGTGTGTGTGTGTGTGTGTGTGTATGAGAGAGAGAGAGAGAGAGAGCGTGTGTTTCCACTTTGGCTAGCGATGCATTATGCAGCGAGACTGGAGGCATGATACATGGGATGTAATGCCGTCTTTTGAGTTTTAGTCTAAGGAGGAACGCCAAACATGAAGGTATCCAAGAGTGACTGTGCGGTGAGGATACATTTGCATCTATGTGTGTTGACATGTGGGCATCGACTGATTTACAGATACAGGGTTTGGAGTTTTGTGGGTTACAAGATTAGGAATTACATCACTGCTGATCATGCACACATTTGCTCTCAAGTTCACATTTACTGTTTCTCACTGACTCACTGGCTCTGAAAAGAGAAGGAGAAGAAGTCGATGCTGATACAGAATCCGCAAATATATCAGAAGAAATAGGCTGACAGTAGCAGTCACGGTTGTTTCTTGTTATAGGCAAACTAGGCAAATGCTTTGGGCTCCCAGGCCACCAGGGGACCCCAAAGCTGCATATTCAGCCTCATCTGAGGAAATGATGCCCTGTCTTTATCTGTAACTATCTCATGTCTTTATTGCATCCTTTATATGCCTAAAAAGATAAATGTAGGATATAAATATAATAAAGTGCGATGATAAACTGTGCCTGGTGTTTTTGTGTCATTAGTAATGAGAGTAAGAGTGAAAAACAGATAAGCACATATTCTAGGTTAGACAAAGTACAATGATGCTAAAGACATATATTTATTGTAATGTTATGCAGACATGGTTTTTGTATGTCCCTGGATAGGTGTTGTATGATTATGTACAAGTACACATACAGTAATATTAAGCTGGTATTCTGTTATTAGGTATTCTGGGGGTAAAAAATGGGGAATAAAGGACACAAAGAGAAAAAGAGGAGGAGGGAAAAAAGACAAAGAGAGACAGACAGTGGAGTTGTTCTGTTTTGGTGTTTGGAGGTGACTAAAACGTTATGGGAAAGACTGCATACCTGTCTGGACTGATTTATTCCCTCACACACCCACGTAGCTTACATTAGGTCTTTATTGTTGGTTTGTGCTGTCACACAGTTAGTGACGTAGCAGACCGCCAACGAGTATGATGGGAATGATTGACAGCTACCCAACTACCATTCCCATTAGTGAGAGTATTAAACAAAAAAAACAAACACTGTAATGGCATCAAAGAGAAGTTATCTCAGTGGTTGTTATATTTTCTTATTTAAGGTAAACATGTTTTATAAACACTCGAAATATGTTTTATTCACTGATGAATAGAGGATTGTTGATTTTGTCATATTATAGTTTGGTTTTTTTTTATCAGTTTAACCTGAGTGGCTCAACTTAAGATGTTTAATTTTAACTAGCCTGTTTTGCTCATGACGTGTAATAGATTGTGGCATCTTAGTCGACCATCTAAAGGATTAGGGATCTTCTCATTGTAGTTTGACAAACTAGGGCCCCCCCACAAAGCTAGAAACAGCCCTGGTTGCAGCTGTTAAAAGTTTTATCTCTAATGTGTGATGTTTTATCATCAAACAAGTCCAATAATGTCTAAAGAACTCTTACTGAGTTCAAGTCATTTCAACTTATTTCACTAAAAAATGTATTTCTTTCCATTGAGATTTTTGTCAGATTCCAAGAAAAATCTGTGTTGTAATCACTGAAGTACTAACACTGTAAAAAGTAAAGACTCTCACTATAACGTGACCTCTTATAAAAGGGATTTATTCAGAGGTCTAACTCACAGGACCCCCGTGCTCACAGCAGAGGAGGCAGGGTGGGAATTGAAAAGGTCTTTGTTGTAACCACCTACTGTTGGGGTGATAATTATCAGGAATGGCATGTGCCTTGTCTTTGAAGTAATGCCACTGGTTAGATGAAGCATATTACTCCTTCAGCCACCAGCTCTAATAAGCTGAGAAAGCATATGATTCCATAATCCACAGGTTTATTCTATGGGACTGCAGAAGATGTTCTCAGATAGTGACTATTACAGTTTTTATTATAAGCAGGAAAAACTTTCCCTGAATCCATTTAGTGGCAGAATGGATAAGATAAAGTAAAGCTTTTAGCATTTATGTAAATCAGAATCAGGAGTGAAACAGACTTGTGATGATGTCTGAGAAGGAGCTGGTTTATTAGAAGAAAAAAAGATGACAGCATTTTCACATGTCTTGACTGATTTGTTGTTTTTTACCAGAAAAATAAAGCAAAAAATAAAAAAGGCTCAGCTGGAAGATCTGAGTTTTTTGCTGTAATTTTTGAGCTAGATTTTGACACTATTACTACATGCTAGTGAGTACAAAGGGGGCCTCAAAATAAAAAGTTAACTTCTTCATATTAAATCAAGAATGATTTTGAATATTTTTTATTGTTTTATCCTAAAACTTCATGTCAACTTGTTGCATACTGAGAGCTGCAGCATCTTGAACTATATCCAGATGAGCTACATCTTTTGGAAGGAGAATTAATAATTACAAGATTCTACTCAAAACAACACAAATGTGCTTAAGTGGTTTTTTTTTTGTTGTTGTTTTTAAATTTGTCAAAGATAGAGTGCATTTGACTTGGAAAATAATCTTTCTAATTAATGAGAAAAAACTCAAATGTTACATCTCTTTCTTTTTTTAAACACTTTTCACCGCCTCAGGAAACTCAGAAAATATATTTTCATGCACCAAGTGTGTGTTTATTATTAAAGTCTGTAACTGTGACAAACAATAACCTCTTCTGTAATGACATTCGTGTTGTTTTGTCATGTTGCACCTTTAAATTCTTCCTCTCCTACTCCCCCATGTTTTTATACAACCTCAGTGAGTGATTAGGGAACAATGCTGATTACTTTTTAAAAGTAAATCTGCCTCTGTGTTTTTCTGTTGTTTTGTCTTCACCTTTGGCAACAGGAAACAAATAACTCTGTTTTGAGGCTTCATTTCTAATTAATTACTCAGAGCCTTCTCTACTGACACAAATAAAACGCTGGCAGAAAACACAGCAGCTATAGAAGAACATTTTGGGTTGATGTGTACTGGTGAGAAAAAGGACGCCACCCCTGGCAAATGAAACCAAGATCTGAGCCAACAAACCCAATTAGTGCAGCACCTCATTAGGCCGACAAACTGGAGTGTCTTTGATAACTTTACAACTAAGTGGATATATTGTCAGGACCACTCAGGGTCACTGCAACTTTTTAGCTGTCGGTGGGATGATCCATCGTTCCTCCAGGTTTACTCCATATGCAAATGCAGATTTAATGTAAACCGCAACAACCAAACACTCAGGCAGATTTCCAAATGACAAAAAACAAACAAAAAGAAAGAAACAACCCCCCCACCAGAAAAAATCCAAAAACAAAAACACAATAATCTGAGTGAGAAGATGCAAAACCCCTAAACACATAGCATTGTGTTAATGTTAAGTAGAAATTAATTGATAGGAGAGTAAAATAAACATTTATACACTGTTACCCATAAAGTTGGAATGTATATATATATATCTATATATATATAGATATATATATAAAGGTCACTGCCCCTAGTGCCACGATCACTACTGGTACCACTGTTGCCTTCACACCCCATATTTTCTCTATCTCCTCTTTAAGCCCTTGGTATTTCTTGAGCTTCTCATGTTCTTTCCCATGTTCTTTCTTTCTGATGTTGCTTTCACTGGAGGATATATATGTATGTGTGTGTGTGTGTATATATATATATATACATATATATATGTATATATATATGTATATGTATGCATACACACCTAAATATACACTGTAAAACAAAATTACAAAAGCAATATTGTACAATATACAGTTGCAGAAAAGACTATTAGATCACCGTATGTTTTCTTCAATTTCTTGTTCATTTTAATGCCTGGTACAACTACAGGTACATTTGTCTGGGCAAATATAACAATAACAACAAGAATTGCTCATAAAAGTTTAATTTCAGAGCTGATATCTAGTCATTTTTCATGTTTTTTTTTTTTACAATAACCAAAGTCATATAAGTTCTTACATCAGTATTGTACTGTTGGCATTGTACTGACAAAAACAGTGCTTTTATTCATTCCATGTTTTCTTTTTTGTCTGTTTTAGTCACATGATACACACAGAAGTTAGTACTTGATTAAATAACTATTGTTTTTAATGACTTTTGATGGTCTAATACATTTTTTCTGCGACTGTAGATTGCTGGTTGAAAGTGCTTTTTAGGAGTAAAGAGTAATGTTTCCTACCGACACACGGGAAGTCACTTTATTCGTGACCTGTAACTACATATATTACCTGCATATTGACATCAATATGCCAAGCTTGTGCATCAGTAGTATTTCCAGGAGGAAGTGCATCAATATTTTCATACTGGTTGACAAATTTTATCAATATAATTAAAAGAAATGTATATGAATAAATGTCCAAAACATTACTGTGTTTAGTTAGAGGATGGAATTATACAGCCTGATGACTATGGGTGAATTATCTCCTGTGTCACTCAGTGGTACATTAATACATTTATCTATCTCATTTATATAAATATAACCATCCCAGTGTGATGTTACTAAAGTCTCTCCTGTTACCTGACTCCATACTGCTTAATGTAATTAGAAAATAGTAATGACAAAAGGAGAGTCATGGAGAGTGGTCATTGTTGAACTTAAGTTTTATTTTTTCTATGCAATTTGGACTTTTACTTTTAAAGTAATAAAGACTAATCTACATTTACAGCAGCAACAATGCAAGTAGTGTGTTTATCTTTAAACATTCTAGCACGTCAATCAAATTTGGCTGACTTGACTTCTTCTTCCTCTTTGTCTGTCTGGCTTTAATTGAGTTTTCTTTGAAGGCACTGGTTTGTTCAACATGAAAGTCTGATCATCTGAGGAGCAAGAAAACAGACCTTTTTATGTCTTTTTCCTTTTTAACAGCTCTAACTATAAGAGTATTTGTTCCAAGGATACAAAGCACTGATAAAGGGCATAATGTTTGATTTTATTTTACTTTTTTTGCCAGTTTTATTGATTTACTTCAGGTTTTATTAGTTCAGTTGAGTGGTAAATCACTATTGCCTTAGAGCTCCACCTAGCGTCCACAAAAATATTGTCTACATTTAATCCAGTTGGAGACAGAAGTGTATCATACTGTCAGAAAAAGTACTGTATAACACCTGATTAAAATGTATCTTCATTTTCTACATCTATTTGCTGCCGTCTGTAATGAATTAATCATACTTGAGGCTTGATGCACACAAGTGATTTTATTTTAAAGTTCTACACGACATTCACAATACGGAAGAAAAAAAAAAACAGTTGCATCAACACCGGGAAACAAATACAGGACAGATTAATAAAACAGACTCAGAAACACACACAGATTTTGATGCAATGAATTGGACAATGATAAATTCTACCATGACTTACACGGTATCACAGAAACGCTTCATCTTACCCAACATTCCAAAGGACAAAAAAACATAATAAAAAATAATAATCTGCAAACAAATCAGAAAAATCGAATATGAATGGGGAAAAAGAATGCAACATCTATCACAACTAAACCACAAAGTACAAAAAATAAAAGCAACAAAAATGATTCAAACTGAAAATGTGTATGTTTGTATTAGTCCCTTACAAATAAAGTCGTGGATCGAATGTTTGCATCATAGGTCATCACTAATGAAAAACAAATACCCCTGTCATTACAAAACACCCCATACAATAAAAATTCTTCACTTTAACAATATGGCTATGTGTTTGGTTTTTTTTGGTCTCTTTCATTATTATTTACAGATGAGTCAACAATTATTTCTCAAAAGAGCAAATTACATAGCTGCATATTTACAATTACAGTACAAAGCACTTTGACATAAGAAAATGTACAAATTAGATGATTGTTTTTCCAACCTTTACAAGACTCATTATCCAGAAAAGTGTTGAATGTACAAATAAGTTTAGAGGCAGTAAATTCTCAGTAAAACTTTTTTCTAAGCAGTATGAAGGATTTCATTATTACATATTCTATCTATTACCAGCAGTGACATTTATAAAAAAAACAACAACCTTGGATCATTTTACAAAATCAGTCTTTTTTCACATGATTCTAAATTAACACGCAGAATGGTAGGTTTTGCCACTGAAAAAAAAAAAAAAGAAATCAATCAAAACGACAAACCATAGGAATGTGGACCATTCCATTCAGGTTTACAAGGTTTTTCAAAATTAGCCACATTGCATCTCAGTGTGTCAAACCCTATTCTTCGTGAATTTAGTCAAACTGTACAGAAACAGCGAAAAACATCCAACATTTTTGCCTCCGACTGAGATGTAACAGTGGTTTTGTTCGTTCCTTTTTGTTCACCACATGAACCTCTGTGTGGCTGTGCTGTCTGGCCAGTGAAAGGTCTTGGTGATAAAGATGTAAATTGTGGCGACATTTACCGTCGTGTAGAGAAGGAACTCCATAATGAGTCTGGGGAGAGAGGGAAGGGGCATGTGCAGGCGGTACATCAGATACGGGACGATGAAATACCTGAACTCCATAAGTTTCTGGGGCACGGTGGCGGCCAGGAGACACACCAGTAATGCTAAGCTCCAGAAGAGTGAGCGGGACTTGAGGGAGTCCAGAAAACTCCACCCAGCAAACACATAAGCGGGGACGAGGAGGAAGCGCACCAGCTCATGCCTCTGGAAGAGCCTTTTCCACACGTAGAAGGGGAAATGACGGTTATCAGCCAGGAGATACTTGTGGACAAAAGTGAACTTCCACACGAGAAGCAGACAGAGCCCCGTCACCATCAGGAAGAAGACGGGCTGTTTTTTCAAAGCCTGCAGGAAGCGAAGGACGCGGTAGTAACAAAGAGTGGAGGGAAGGGCAAAGAATAGGGCAAAGGAGAAGAAATAAAACAGCTGAGGGAAGTTGAGACAAGCCTCGTGGCTCATCCTGTCACCCACCACGATCCCGTCATTCAACACCACGAACACCACAAAGCCCACGCCCACAAGTGCATAAGGCCAGGCCAGGAGCAGCACCGCTTTCATATGAGCAGGGGAGGCGAAAAACTCCAATGTGAAAAGCAGGACTTTCTTAGTGCCGCTGAAAGTCAGTGGCACCTGGGATTTCATTTCATCCCTCTTTTTGGTCTGCTCCAGCCTCCAGGTCTCATCCATCTTGGCGGCGACCAAAGTGCCAGCACAAAACGCCACCCAGATGATGTTTGTTTGTCGGAAGAGGATGGAGCAGACACCGAGGAGCGCCGAGGCCTTGTGGCTGCCGTAGAGCGTCATGAGGTAGGTGAAGAGGACGAAGAAAGTAGAGCCAGCGTCGGTATAGTACAGGAAGTTAAAGAAGTAGAGCACAGGGAAGGTGGATAACGACAGCGCTGACAGGACTCTGCGTGAGGATGTCCGCGTCTGAAATACAAGAAATGAGAACAAACATTAGGACGGCTCATTTCTATTCTGACTTGATAAGGGTGGGGCACTTTTTTTGTACCAAATTTACAACATACAGACCAAATACATAAACAAACAAAAGCAGACCACAACAGAGCATCTAGGCTCAATCTTTACACAAAATACAGACAAGTTCAGGACAAATTAAGCAAAAAACTCAAAATAAGCATACATAAGTCTAAGATTATACAAGCTCAAGGTTGTCTTTGGTTGACATAAACATCCCATTTTCCCAATATTTTCTACATTTGTCAGCAGTGAGTCTTAATAAGAAGGTCAGCCTTTGCATGTCAAAAATTTCGTTCACATGTGTCCAGTCCAAAAGTGTTGGGAGATCTCCACACAACCATTTTCAGGTTATGGCTATTTTTTTTTTTTTTTTGCCCCTGCTAATATTAACAAAAGATATTGGTCCGATTTCCTCTTCTTGTGTGGTAGGTTACCCAAGTTCACAATAAAATCAAATGCTGTCCATTCCTATTATTTCGTTGATTTAGGGTGGGACACATTGATACCGGAAGATATAACAGCACACAATATGTTGTATCATACTGTGCCAAATATTGTTTGTTTTTTTTTTTAAATGAGATTCTATAGGGAGACTTCTATAGATATTTACAGCTACTAACTTACTTTGAGAAAAATATTAAAACTACTGAGGAGAGAGGAGAATGTCTGATTAAAGTTTTGGTTGATGTTATTAATGGTAAAACTAACAGAAAAATGATTTTCAGAATATATTCATCCCTGCAGCAAGAAAGATAAAAAATAATTCAGGAAATTTATAATATGGAATGACTGACATTTTCGCTAAGATACACCACCAAAAAAGGAGAAGAATATTGGAAAAACTGGATGTCATACTACAACCTGGAGCAATGTTGATGCGCTTGTTTTGGTTTATCTTAATTAAACTGTTTATAAAGACTCCCCATTTATTCTTTTATTTTTGGATGTAATTGACAATTAAGGACTCCAAAGAAAAGACTTGAAAGAAACATGGTCTTGTACACCATGATGTAACCAATCTCATTTTCTATTTATATATTGTTTTGTACTACTGCAAGCATAACCTTACATAATGACAAACTTCCTGATTGTTATGATGACCCCATCTGTCTGTCTTTTTTTGTTGTTTCTGTTGTAATAATATAAAAATAAAATATACAAAAACAGCCATAGGGATTCTCTAAATATATTCATTGCTGACCCAACAGTGTCTCTACCTCTATGAATGACAGCTCACGTGGACATGGAAGTTTCAATCAGTGTGTGTGTGTGTGTGTGTGTGTGTGTGTGTGTGTGTGTGTGTGTTAAAGAGTCACTAATCTCAGTCTCTATGCTCTCACCCTCTGGTTCCTGCTTCAGACGACCATCAGTCGAAACCAATAAATACAGATTGTCATTTAAAACCTCAGACATCTCTGTGCTCAACTCTGTACAGTACAGGTAGCATTACCAGTAGTTTTTATACACCAAAAATTTTTTGTGATTGTTATCTTGTGTCACTCATTTTGTCATTGCTGTTTTTTGGTGTCAAATTTTTGTCGTTTTAATTGCTACAACAAGAATTCCCCCCCCCCCCGAGGACAAATAAAGGTCTTGAATCTATGCACTTTTCTATCCATAATTTTATTAAAAAACTCAGTCAAACAGACTCCATAATATAGTGAATAAATACTGAATCCCTTTTTATGTGTTTTTTCCTTTCAGTTACACGAAAACCATGATGTTTCATGGATTGTCTTGCAAAATATCAAGTACCATTGATGCAACTGTTACTGTACGCAAGACAACACATTGCCTGGTCTCACCTTTTCTCTCTGGTGCAGTTTGCAGATGAGGAGATAAAGCAGGTAAAGGTTGCCACAGTTGAAGAGCAGGTTGATGAAACGCAGCATGGCTGTGGAACACACCACGCCACCTGTCATGTCAGCGAGCCACACCACGGGCTTGATGACTCCCACAGTGACGAGGTATAGGCCTGGGAGAGTGGTGATCATTGGGTCCCACTGCAAAGGGGACAAAGTCATGTTGTGCATTGCTGTAAGGTTAAGTCTGTCCAAGTGATGTAATTACTAAATTTTCTTGATCTTTTTGGTAAAATTTTACAGTCTGTTGCATTACATAAAGTACCACACAAACAAAATAAATCTGACACCGAGGGGAATCAAAGATACAATCATAAACTGTGCATCAACAAAAAACAAACACAATAGTTCGGAAAGTTTAGTGTTGGGGTGTGAATTATTCATTGCTCTGATACATGAAGCATCTACAACTTGGGGAAGGTTAGGTGAAGCTTCACACCGTTGAATTTGCACTTTGGCAACTTGATTCTTAAACCTGGAGAGAGGATTCTGAAGGTTTGCTATGACTTGGTTGATTTTCTGAGTCGCATGTACTCTGTATGGGCTCATATTTATTTCAGTCCATTTACTTTGTAAGCAGTTTTGTGCAAAATGGCCAACCTGATTATTCTTTTCCTGTTTACTTAGAATTTTATGTGTTAGTTCATTCCCTGCAAATCCCACACTAAATAACAGTAACAATAATACGCTTTAAAGTCCTTTTAATCTCCTGTTTTTGTGGTGCTAGATGAGGCTAAGCTGCGTGGAAACTACAAATACAGCGCATTAAACCACATAAACCCCACTGATGCTTTTCTATATGTCAAACATGAAAGCTCTTCAAGCGGTCCCATTATTTTCAACGACCTGCTGTTTGCTAATCCTGCAGGATGAATGAATTGATGGCGGCTTCAGGAACCCACTTTACCTCGTTGAATCTTCCACTGCAGTATTTCTGAGCTTGCGGGACATGAAAAATCTCATCCATGTAGGGCTCCCTTTGCTCCCGGGTGACTCTGGAGAACACAAGGCAGGATATAAAAAAGTTGGTGCTGCAGAGAGCTGTGAAAATGTAGCCCTCAAATTTCTCCATGTTTGATGAATCCAAGAATACGACGTGAATTAAAAAGCGAGACGAAGCTAGCGGTGATAATGTTGTTTATAACACATAACGACTGGGTTTAAAGGTCAAAACCGCTCTGTGATTACAATCCAAAGGCAAAACAGGATGAATCCAGACCAGTTTTAAATAACGGAAGAGTTTTGATATTTGACAGCTGGTGGTGCACTCTATTAATACGCTCGGAGTGGAAATACTGGAAATAAACACAAGGTTCCGCAGTTAAGATTCGTGGTTTAGTCGATCATACGATTTTGTCACGAACAAAATAAATATGGAAACAAATAATATGAATTAATAAATATTAATAAAAGTAGTTTTTATTTTTAATCAAAGTATTCCGTCATTTTCTCTCTGCGGGTGTCACCGTATTATGGTTCCCCCTGCCTCCGCGTTCACGTGAAGCACAGTCTCTGTTTTTAGTCAGATATCTTTCGACAAACATGCATCTGACACAAAATTTGGAGCTGTTTCCCGAGCACAGTGTGACTCAAATACTTTTCAGGGATGTCAAAAATGCTGCAGAGTTAAGGCAAAGTGCCGTGGAGGGCAAACTAAATGGTGCCTTGATAAACCCGACAATGGTAAGAGTTTTTCCCACTTTTTTTTTTTTACGTCTTATCATAGTCTCGAATGTATTTGTTAACTTACTGAATTAGTTACGTTTTAGGAGTTTACAGCATTTATAATTACCACACTCGAATTTATACAAGAATGGAAATGAAGGAAAACAATGTCACTGTAAGACTTTATTCTTCATTTACAGCTGGTGAGTCCTTTCCAAGTGCTCGTAGCTGCTAATAAGGCTGTGCACTTACAGAAAACTGGGAAAATGAAAACAAGAAGTCTATACTCGGAGATCATTTTTAACCTGTCACCAAACAATAATGTAAGTCTTCCAAACATAGTCATTTGATGGATGAAGGTAAACAAAGACATTATTAACAGCTGCCTTTGTCTTTTCTCATTCAGATCTCAGAGGCTTTTAAGAGGTTTGGGATCTCAGATGGAGATGACTCTGTTATGGTGGTTCTAGTTCACAACCAAGATGAATTGCAACCTCTGTCAGATGTCACAACCAAAGTGAATGGGCGGCAGGTCCCAGTGGAAGATGTGTCATCACTGTCAGATGCTGCAAAGATCAAAAAGGTCCTACTTCTTTACTTTCAGTTATCTTTCAGTTAAGCCACCAACATATGTGTTATGTTTCTGCAGTAGCTCCATAACAGAAAAGCGCACAATCACAAAATTTTAAAAATGCAAATTTACCAAGATGGGCACAAATGCACCCCCCCCCCAAAAAAACAAAAAAAACCAAAAAAAACCCAAAAACCCTCCATTGTGTGATCTGCAGTACTTAGTGTTTTTGTGTTTTATTAATACTGTGTTTTTAACTATGTCTGTAAAGTGTCCTTGAGTGACCTGAAAATTATTATTATTATTATTATTATTATTAGTCTTTGCAAGTTATTAATAATAATAAAAATCTGTTCTGTATTTCAGCTCTATAAAGTCACTCCAAAGGAGGAGGTGTGTGGGACTTTGCTTGATGCAGTTGTATGC
The DNA here is from genome assembly GCA_029814645.1 of Fowleria isostigma. Taxonomy (NCBI): domain Eukaryota; kingdom Metazoa; phylum Chordata; class Actinopteri; order Kurtiformes; family Apogonidae; genus Fowleria; species Fowleria isostigma. The sequence goes on along the minus strand of JAPTGZ010000005.1, from coordinate 491,104 downwards.
AGAATGGCCACCAAGGATGTTGTGTAGCTACAACATTGAACGAGACCTTTTTTTTTTTTTTTTTGTCTGGCAGAAATTTGATGGAAGAAATGCTTTTGTGTTGTTGACCTGAGGCCAAATACATTCTATTTTTCAAGAAGTCTTTTGTGTCTTCGTTCAGGTTTTATGTCATTTATTATATGTCTAGTCAGTGATGTACAAAAAGTTTGGGAGTCAGTTTTGAAAGTTACTGTACAGCGTTTGATGCTTTTGATCCTTTTGAATGACTGTTGACAACAATTTAAAGCAGCATTGATGAATAATGAACAGCAAAGTGCTCAAGGCCAAATATAATTCATTTCTCCAGAGGATTTATCAAATGCATCTGTAGCCACAGCACCAACATGAAAGAGTCGAGTCAAATCAAATTTCATTCAAACTCTGACAGCTTAAGAGGACAAGAATGTAAAATGTACTGGTTGTCTAACAGAGCTGCATCTGAGTTTTGATTGAAATGTATCTAAACTGTTTTTTGTCATAACATAAAGGACAATAAACTTGTCTCACAATAGGAAATGTTATCACTCCAACAGGAATTTTTGCTTTTCCTGAAAATGGTACACTTTTTCTGTTACTCCTTTTTCCCCATGAACATAACAACATTAACCTGGTCACAGCTAAATGAGATCAGGGTGTGGCAGTTAGATCTGATTGATTTAAGCTTAAAAAATAAACACATTTGATTATGATTTGTCTCTACCTTAGAAAAACCTCCAAAAATTCGTATTTAGTCGGTTAATACAGAATTTAAGTGAGTTTGTGATTTCTCCCTGAGTGTTACATGTAATGGCACATACTTCTTACATAACATTTATGTACGTTTTTCAGTCTGGAAAGTTTGCAAGTTCATCTTTGCCGATGTTTCCTCCACTGAGGATGCACACCACTTTCTTCCCTTCCAACTCAGGTATCTTGTTGTTAATGATAGCAGCAAAGGCAGCAGAGCCAGAGGGCTCCACCACAAGTCCAGACTTGTAGAGAAGGGACACAGCTGCTTTGATCTCTTCATCACTCACCAGGACAATTCCCTCCACGTAACGCTGGCACAGCTCATAGGGCAGCTTGCCTGTGATATAGAAAAAAGTGAAATAAAGCAAATTATCACTGCACACAAAAGCCAAAACAATCATTTTCATGTGGGAGAGTTGTGTCTGTTTACTGGCATATTACAATCTTGAACAAACCAGGGTTACCGCAGTGTCTTAAAAACCTTAAATTTACAAATCTGTATTTAATACCTTAGAAAAGTATTTAAAAGGTATTAAATTTGATATGGTAGGTCTTAAGTTATATTGCCATAAACTTGTTGACTTTGTTGTGTGTAAATGTCCAAGCTGCAAAGAAAGTAACATTATTCAACTCAGTAGCACCCGTTCCAACACAACAATCTATATTATAAAAGCCTAGTGGTGTATGTGTGTCTGGGCACTCACACAACATCTGGACAGAACTGACTGCTGCAGTTTGTCATATATATTTTGGTCAAGGGACAGACTAGGGAAAACAGCAAGTTGATAGAATGAATATTTTTGGAGATATTAGTAATTTTAGAATACAATAGTCTTACAATCACTTTGCTAAGGCCAGAACACTTTGGCGGTAACTGCTGGACAAATGCAGTACAGCATGCACAAATACACAACAGCATAAAAACTACCACATGTAGAACCCATGGATCCTCACAGATCACCACACTAGTTTATACCGAAATTAGGAACCAGTTATTGCTAACTTTGCAGCCCCCTGTGACAAATGACTCGGAATGGTGGGAATGAAGGGATTGGAGTAAATAAATACATTTTCCTAAATTCTAGGAGTCATGAATTTTTGCCAGTATGACCTTGAATTTCCTTCAGGATTAATAAAGTATCTATCTATGAAATGGGCATTAAATTAAGTTCTAAGTTTCTTGAAAAGGTCTTAAAAAAGTCTTAAATTTAACTTATAGAAACCTGCAGGAACAATGACAAACACTGTATGAACATTTTAGAAAACTATCATACCAGCAAAAGGTGGTGCAAGTCCTGAGGCAATGCTCTTGGCGTCCATACCCACAGGTTTCTTCTCAACAAAACTTTGGTACATGGTGCAGGCTGAAATGATATGGAAACACTTTAAGAACAAAGAAACAAACAAAAAACTCCAGTCCTCAGAGCTCAGTGAGAGTGAATGACTGATGATACAGAGACAACCAGAGGTGGGTAATCCCAGGTTCATCAAGTCAAAGTCCTGCCATGTGTTTGCTCTAACCTGTTCAGAACCAACCCATGTTGATGAGCACAACTCCTCATCGAAGTAGATGGGATCATTAATGGAATCATCTGTGTTCAGTGAACAGATGGAGCCAATACATGGCAGGACTTGATGAACCTGGGATTACCCACCTCTGGACTGACAACACAGTGACCGACTGGTGACCCAACTGTATGTGAGTAACCCTAACCTCCAACTGGTTCAACACCGTAGATCCTGGTCTGATCACATCCTGACAGTTTGATGGCAGCAGCAACACCAGCCAGCAGTCCCCCTCCACCACAGCACACCACCACCACATCAGGGTCAGGCATCACCTCCAACACCTCCAAACCAAGACTATACAGACGGGAGATGAAATAAAGGGTCGAAAGAGTTTATTTATGATCTTAAATCTAATAACCACTGTGAGTCTAACCTGGCATGACCCGCTATTAGATCCAGGTCATCATAGGAGTGCAGGAAGGTCATGCTGTCCTCCTGAACACAGCGGTTCACCACATTCATCAGACAGGATGTAGGCACTCTCTCTACTTCTACGCCAAAACTCTGTGGAGAAGTATTACAAGCCTGCTTATAATTACATATCCAGAATTACTTACTTTAAGATTAATACATGTGATTGCTGACCACCACTCATATGTAAACATTTAGATTTTAGATTAATTGTAGAAATTTCCCATGCACATAACTTCCTTTCATCTGTATGTGTTTTGTGTGTTGAATAAGTTGACCTCCGACCTGTATGAGGAGAGATCTGGACAGAGGGGCAGTTTCCGGCATCACTACTTTGCCCTTTGACCCATAGTGTTTTGATGCATAAGCAAAAGCCTTTCCGTAGTTCCCAGCAGACATTGTAACAAAGTGCCCACTCTTTGGTCTCTTGGCAAACTGGTTGGCCACTCCTCTGATCTTAAAAGAGCCTGTCGATCAGATGGAGACATTCAGAATCAGCTTTACTCACCAAGTACGTACACAGATACAAAGAATGCTTTGCCAGCGGTTGTTGTCGCATGGAAATGATCAAGACAAAATGCAAGAAAAGTAAAATATGAAAAAAGAAGAAACTCTACATCAGGGGTCTCAAACTCATTTTATTTCAGGGGCCACATTCAACTAAATAAGATCTCAAGTGGGCCAGAGCAGTACAACAATAACAGTGAAAAAAGTAAAATGACATTAGAATAATGTTTATATTAGGGCTGGACAATATATGAAAACC
>JAPTGZ010000005.1:444607-470290 GCA_029814645.1 Fowleria isostigma | reverse complement strand
GTCCCAGAGGGGGAACGCAGCAGGTTTATGGTAATAAGCCTCTGAGGAGGAGGAGGAGGAGAAGAGGAGGAGGAGGAGGAGAGCCACGGAGCCATTTTGTACACATTTTAAACTCAGTGTGTGTTAACGCAGCCGCTGCGCACTGTGGATACACCGACACTATGGATACCAGGCGACGATTCCACTTTCAGACTTTACCATGAGGGATAAAAGTAAAATGTTGTGTTGGGAGAGGGAGAGTTAATGCTTTTGCTCTGGACTTTTGGTAAAGTTGAATGGGATTTGGCAGGTTTACAAGCATGGAGCTACCTTTGTATTGGATTTGGGTCTGGATCCTATTCAGCGTGCCGCTTGTGGGATGTTTGGAAATACACCTTTCGGACACGTTACAGCCCGGGACCATTTTGACAAACCTGTCTCTTGGCCCAGGATGGACTTACAAAATTGACAGGACTTTATCTCCCAAATTTATTCATAACTTTTTCCAAGTTGGGACGCACGACGGAGTTATCCGTCTGTCCCGGAGCGTCCAGTGTGCGCGCACCCTGAGGAACCCGGCGCCTGTTTATTTCAGAGCAGGTTCTTTGACATCTGGAGACATTATTTTGACACGTTTTAATGTGTTTGTACACGGTCAGGACTGTTTTATTAAATACAAGAGAAAGAAATCAACAGGTAAACACGACATTAACATTAAACACCTTTCCAAACTAGGGACAACTTCCTGTTTACCCGCAGGTAAATTGCTTCTGAATGTGACAGAACTTTTACCTGCTTCTAAGCGGAACATCTCCTTTTTGGATTCTGTGTGTGTTGGAAAAGACTTGGATGCTGTGCTCAGGCATGGGGATTTGTTCCTGGCCAATGACTTATGCCTGGATCACCGAGGGCAGCCTGAGGTGAATGTGTACTGCGCCCTGCACGGCTCTGCGGACAGCCGCCTCTCCGTGCTGCTGACTCTGACGCTCGCCAAAGTGCCTCAACACCACGGACATCCATCAGGAACCGATCAGAGAAAGTCCGGCAAATCGGTACGCAGAGGAAAGCGACAAGTAAACATGTCTCCACAGTTTCAACTCCCCAACTATCAGGTGTCTGTGCCCGAGAATGAGCCTGCGGGGACGCGGGTGATCACCTTGAAAGCCACTGACCCGGATGATGGAGAGGCGGGGAGGCTGGAGTACACCATGGAGGCCTTGTTTGACAGCAGGTCCAATGACTTCTTCATCATCGACTCCCAAACAGGAAGCATATCAACCATCCAGGCTCTAGACAGAGAATTCAAAGACACCCATGTTTTCAAAGTAACAGTATCTGATAATGGCACCCCAAAAAGATCTGCCACCTCTTACCTCACTGTCACTGTGAGTGACACCAATGACCACAGCCCTGTGTTTGAGCAAACTGAATACCGTGTAAGCATCCGTGAGAATGTAGAAGTGGGCTTTGAAGTGATGACAATCCGGGCCACTGATGGAGATGCTCCTTCTAATGCCAATATGATTTACAAAATAGTCAATGGGGATGGAGTGAACTCTGTCTTTGAAATCGACCCCCGGAATGGCCTGGTGAGGATCAGAGAGAGGCCTGATAGGGAGACCAGAGCTCAGTACCAGCTGATTGTTGAAGCCAATGACCAGGGCAAAGACCCACGTCCCCTCAGTGCCACAGCCACTGTCCACATCTTTGTTGAGGATGAGAATGACAACTACCCACAGTTCAGTGAAAAAAGATATGTTGTTCAGGTGCCAGAGAATGTGGCAATCAACACTAAGGTCATCCAGGTGGAGGCAACAGACAAAGATGAGGGGAACAATGCTAAAGTTCATTACAGCATCATCAGTGGCAATGTTAGAGGACAGTTTTACATTCACTCCCCAACTGGTGTAATTGATGTCATCAATCCTCTGGACTATGAGATGATTAGGGAATATAATTTGCGGATTAAGGCTCAGGATGGTGGTAGGCCTCCACTGATAAATGGCACAGGGATGGTAGTAGTACAGGTTGTGGATGTTAATGATAATGCACCTATGTTTGTCAGCACACCTTTCCAGGCTAGTGTGTTGGAAAATGTACCCATTGGTCATTCTGTAATCCACATTCAAGCAAATGATGGTGATTCAGGAGAAAATGCACGTTTAGAATATCGTCTGACTGATACAACACCTGGTTTTCCATTCACCATAAACAACAGTACAGGTTGGATTACAGTGTGTGAAGAACTCGACAGGGAGGCCACTGAGTTTTATACTTTTGGTGTGGAGGCAAGAGATCATGGGGTACCTGCAATGTCCTCCTCAGCTAGTGTCACCATCACAGTGCTGGATGTAAATGACAATGTGCCCACGTTTACTGAGAAAGTTTATTCGCTAAAGATCAATGAAGATGCTATGGTGGGAACCAGTGTGCTGACAGTAACAGCTGTAGATAGAGATGTTAACAGCGTGGTGACATATCAGATCTCCAGTGGAAATACCAGGAACCGCTTTGCAATCACGAGCCAGAGTGGCGGTGGTCTCATCACATTAGCCCTGCCTTTGGATTACAAACAGGAACGCCAGTATGTTTTGACAGTAACCGCCAGTGATGGAACACGTTATGACACCACACAAGTGTTTATCAATGTGACAGACGCCAACACACACAGACCTGTCTTCCAAAGTGCCAACTACCAGGTGACGCTCAGCGAAGAACGACCTGTGGGCTCCACAGTGGTGGTGATCAGTGCAACGGATGAGGATACAGGAGAAAATGCTCGCATTACATATATGATGGAAGATAATGTTCCTCAATTTAAAATTGATCCAGACACAGGTGCCATCACAACACAGATGGAGATTGACTATGAAGACCAGGCCTCCTATACACTAGCTATTATTGCTAAAGACAATGGAATCCCTCAGAAATCAGATACTACCTATGTGGAGATTATCATCCTTGATGCCAATGATAACGAGCCTCAGTTCCTCAGGGACATGTACCAGGGGAGTGTATTTGAAGATGCACCAGTCTACACTAGTGTTCTCCAGATCTCAGCCTCAGACAGGGACTCTGGCTCTAATGGCAGGTTGAGCTACACATTTCAGGGTGGAGATGATGGAGAGGGAGATTTTGTCATAGAGCCTTACTCTGGTATTGTCAGAACTGCTCGTAAACTGGACCGAGAGAATGTTCCTGTGTACAACCTGAGGGCTTTTGCTGTGGACAGGGGGGTGCCACCTCTGAAAACTGGTGTTTCCATTCATGTTGTAGTGCAAGACATAAATGACAATGCTCCAGTGTTTGAAAAGGATGAACTTTTTATTAAAGTGAAGGAGAACAGTCCAGTGGGGTCTGTTGTGGCGCAGATCACTGCCACAGACCCTGATGAGGGCACTAATGCTCAGATCATGTACCAGATTGTAGAAGGGAATATTCCAGAAGTTTTTCAACTGGACATTTTTAATGGTGACCTCACTGCGCTCATAGATCTAGATTACGAAACTAAAACTGAGTATGTCATAGTGGTCCAGGCTACTTCAGCACCTCTGGTGAGCCGTGCTACTGTTCATATCTGTCTGGTAGACATGAATGATAATGCTCCAGTGCTGCAGGACTTTGAGATTATTTTCAACAACTATGTCACAAACAAATCCAACAGTTTCCCTTCTGGAATAATAGGAAAAGTACCAGCTCATGACCCCGATGTTTCGGATAAGCTACGGTACAACTTTGAATCTGGAAATGAGCTCAATCTGCTGCTGTTAAACGAGAATACAGGGGATCTGAGGCTGAGCAGGGATTTGGACAATGACAGGCCCCTGGAGGCACCCATGGCTATATCTGTTACAGGTAAGATCCAAATTTCACAAAATCAATTCTCTTATCATTCAGCTGTCAAGCCATTTCTTTTTCTGTGTCTTTTTCTCATCTCATCTTTCCTGTCAGTTACATGAGTCAGAACATGCAAACAAGGTGATCAAAGAATTTAAGACTAAAATTTGAGTCATCATGAATACTCTTATCATTTTTCTGTAGATTCAGTATGTAATTCTCTGCTGTATACTGACCTAGGGCAGGTTTCAGCTATACTGTTGACTGAACGTTTAGTAGGTTTGCTGCAGGCTGTCTCCAGGATCCGGTTGTGCTGCTTTTGTGCCACATGTATTGTTTGCAAGTGGTTGGTTGGTCGTGGTAATAAAAAGGTGCAATTAGGAGGGCACCCTCATAACCAGGCTGCTTTGTTGTTGCATATATGTGGGTTTCACTCTAGCACATGTGGGACCACACATACCTACAGGTATGTACACACACATTATTTCCCTCCATTAAAGCATAGTGTATAAGCAGAACCCTTTGTTGTGTAGAAGTTCAAGATTTTTTGCTTTTTTCTTGGAGCTCTGCAGGGAGTTAGATGAACATCTTGTAGCAAGATGTCTCCCAGGATTTCATGAGAATAGCTGTCCTATTTTTTATACTTGGATCTACCTCAGTTTTGAATGAAAGAGAGTTATGGATCTTGTGTTTTGTTCGGGAAATAATAAGAATTGGGTTTAGATCTGAAAAGCTTGTGCATTTATGCTGGAAGGTCACACAAAAGGAAACTGGTTGCTTTTTTTTTGCCACAGAAGCAGACTTTGTTCTTTAAAGTTAAAGATTAGACATATGCAAACACTTGGACGTTCACACCTCAAACTGGCAGAGCAACTGCTGCAAGTACACAACTCACACATTCATGCACACAGCGCAAGAAAGCACTGTGACATTAATCAGGCGGTTGGACAGGCAGGATAAATCTAATACCCTGACAGAATAACTACCCTGTCACCTATTGACAGCTGGTTTCTCAACCTCCCCTCTGTCATTTCTTTCTCTGTCTTTTCTCCCTCTCCCTGTTTCCCTGTTAGCTGAAAGCACATTAATCCGTTAATCTGGCAAACCGCCCAACACAGCTAGATCTCTTCAAAGCTCCCTCTCTCTGTATCACCCTATCATCTAGTTTCACCCTAAACTGAACAATACCAACATATCACACATACTAAGGGAATATAAATGAGCTGCTGTGGACCTGGCTACACCAGGGCAAACCCACATTCTCAGTCAGTCAGTCTAATTACATTTGCTGTTTTTAAACTTGAGACACTGGACAGACTGACTGTCTCACACAATCATGTGCACATGAGAGTCTGTTTATATTTAATAATTTCCACATAACCACTTTTTGTGTCCCTTTTCTCTGGTGCAAACTCCCCATCTTGAGTAAAACACAAATGGGATAATTCAGTAGTTCCTCAGAGTAAAACTTGCTTCATCATAAGTTAGTGTTGCACTGATTCAAGAGCCAGTGGAAGGCTCTCAGCAGATGTCTCTCCTTTTCCTCCACCACTATTTTGGTAAAGGACCTGTGCCTGCCTTTGTTTTCTACAAAAGACAGGCCATCTTCTTCCAAGTGTCCATGCTTTATGGCTATAATAGACATCCCACAGAGAGGCTGTGACTGCCCACAATGGTCACAGGCCTTATTGCCCTCTTTGATTACTTCTGCATTCACCTCTGCAGTGGTTGACAATAACAGTTGACAGCTCTTGTGGTACCCTTGACAACAGTGATCTCATGATGGTCCCAGAGGAGCTGGCTCTCTTCATAAATTGAAACTACACACACACAGACACAAATATATGTTCATGCACAATTAAACCAATGCAAACACTCATGCCACAAAAAAAACTGCTTAACACCTCCCCCCTCCCTTTTTTTTTTTTTTTTTTGCAGTGGCTCACCCTTGTGTCAAGTGTTAGGTAACCATTACTACTGATGCTCTGACCTTTTAACCCCGGACACTTGGGAGAGGAAGGCCCGAGGGGTTTGGTGAACTACCAGCACTATAACAAGCACTAAGAGGCCAGACTGATTGTAAACCTGTGTCTCACTTAAATCCACTCTTACTCCAGCTCCTCTGATGTCTGGTGGGGTTTTTGTTTTCTGCAGTACTTTGGTCTGACTGGATGATTGTTTTGATCTCTTATATGATGTAATTATTACAGTTTGCAGTGCTCTAAGAGAACTGGACTATGATGTGTTCATGTCACTGCTGACATCCTTTGTCCTTAAGTGATGTGATTGAAACAAAATATGATTGATTTGTCTCAGATTAAGAAGACTTACATCTATCCATCTCTGTACTTTCTTGCAATTCCCTCCATTTTTGTATGTAATTTCTCTCAAATAATCACACCCTCCATGCAGAACTTTGAGCCATAAAATTGCACTCAATATTATTTTAGTATACAGCTCTCCTTCTCTTGTCTTTTTTTGGCCGGTTCCACCTCTCACCAGTGACAGGTGCTTTTAGTCTGGCGAACAGAAGGTCTGAGAATGTTTCTCAAGCCTGCTGCTGAAACACAAGAATGCCCTGATAACTCTCCCGAGATGCGCTAGCTTAACACACTCCACTAGCCACAACACTGTTCTATCTGTCCTCCTCCTCTCTACTGCTGTGCATGTGTTATGTGTGCAAGACAGTAACTCAGTGGTTTGATAGCTAAGGGCTGTGTGTTTTCATTGTAAGAGCTCTTATCTTAGCTTGTCAGATTTCACTTAAAACCTTTGGGGTTTTCACTCTCCTTTCTATAAGATGAGTATCTGTCAATTTTTTCTGTCTGCTTCAAAAGTCCAAAAGGCAGAGAGGTATTTCAGTGTAATAACACCCTCATGTTTCCTTTACTTAAACACTGTGTTTTCTTATCTAAGATCTTCGGTAGGTGTAGTTAACTTCTACAGCACGTTACCATGATCCTTCCACTCCATGCCAAATCAGCAAGTCTCACAAATCAAAGTGATACAGAGGATGCATATATCACTAGCAATTTCCCCAATTTGTTTCAGATTTTACTGCATAATAAAATACATAAAAAAGCTCATTTTTAACCAGGCCTTGCAGTTAAGTGCACTGTTTAAAGCCAAAATTGACATGCATCTGGCTCTGGTTGTTATTAAGCATCTGCTGTCAGCAGTCTGGACAATTGCTGATTTCCAAAAAGCAGATTTGAAAAGGAAGGAATGATTGATCTTGATTGATTGCAATAGAACTGAGGTTTGACTCATTTCATGGTTGCTTCACAAGCTTGTATTATCTTAGTGGTTATTTCTGGAGGCAAAAATGAAACAGTATATTGCATGAAGATTGTTTGATTTGTGTCCTTGATTGTGGGAGGATTTAGCAGTTCTCAGAAAACTGATCAGAAGTGTAAGATGTTATTCTGCTTCCTTGCAAATGTGTCTTTCTCTTGAATGTGTACCAAGCACTTGATATTTAAACAATATCTCTTAATGTACGTGGAGGTCTTTCCAGGAAACGTCTATGTCATTAGGTGTGGTTTACAGCAGCAGACACTGTAACATGCACAAACTGGCTATAGGTGGAGTTGGGTTATATCATTCAATGATGCAGCATAGCAGCTTGTTACTTAAACGATTAAGAATGATTGATGCTAAATCGTCTTTTTCCACCCTAGCTCTGATCTTTTCCCCTCATCCTTGGTGAACAGGACAGCGTGCCATTACATGCACCCATACACACACCCGCCTCGCACCACCTCTCTGCCTTCCCCCTCTATTCCCCCATGGGGCTTTTGCTGAGCTTCCATGCCTTTGGTTTGGCTCTTAATCCTGTTCAAGAAGTTGCATAGCTTGACTTTTTACCATTTCTCATCCACCTCCCCCAGTACTCACTTTCATTTTTTTCTCTGCTTGCACTCATTCACTGCTTCTCACTGCACATAGTTTTCGTCTGTCAAACCACTGCCTTAGCTTTATGCTTATTTTAAACTATAGGCTATGATAAACCATCTACTGATTCATTTGATGAATTTCCGCAGACAAGCCACTTTAAAGCATTCCAACACTTTACCATTCATAAAGAGAAGAAGAGTGGAATTGTTTTTCTTTGTCTTTAATTCAGAAGGACAATTAAATTTGTGCAACACCCTGTAGACTCTTTGGGTGTGAAGCATTTTTCACTGTATGAAATTTGCGGCTTTGCTTTTATGCTTTAATGTGTCATAATCTGATCCGTCTTTAATTGTCCGTCATCCTATGTGCTTGGTATTCTGGTGGTTTGGAACCATAATTTGGCCATCTGATATCGAGTTACACAAGAATGCATATCGCTGTGGCAAATTACTGACTGAAAAATTACTCCCTTCATGAATCCTTATTTAACTTTTTGTGTGTGGGTTCAGGTAATTGTCACTTGTTTGATGTACATGCACGAAATATGACCCCTCAATGCAGCACAGGTTTGAAACTGTTGCACACGTAGATGCCGATGACGTTTCACTTGTGAGATAAAAGTAGAGCAAGAGGTTTTACACACACCCTGAGCATTGAGGAATGACCCCCGACTCTCCTACAAACTGAAAGCCCAGTGTCTGAATACGTGACTTATTTCCAGGGGTTGTATTCCAGATGTATGGTGCCAGTCGCTGTCTGCAGCAGCCGTTCATATGTTTTGCTGCAGCTTGTGAGATATGCTGCCATTCCCAGGCTTGGCACCTTAAGTAACTGATATTAGGAGATCCCATTCATTCCTAAGATATCACACACTGCTTTTAAACCTTGCTCCCCCCCACCACTACCACATTCCCTCCTGTTTCCTCCCTTGTTCTACCCCACTGCTCTCTCCTTTCGCCCATTGTCTCATTGTATTCGTTATTCTTCTTCCTCTCTTTATCTCCCCTCACTTTTCTGAAGAATGCACCCGTTGCCTGACCATGTGCCTGGAAAGTGTTGCTCTCCCACCACATGTCTGTTGAATCTAAATCTGTCCTCAGTGGTTAGGGAAACTTATTAGATTACTGTCCTCATTGCTTTCTTTATCAGTCTGCATGCCTGCCTACTGTAAGCCTCACTTGTTCATCTTCCTTTCTGTCACTTTACTTGTTTGTCTATGTTTGAATATCTTCTGTGACTGAATGTTTTATTTGTGATTTCTCAAATGTGGCCCTACTCTTTCAACAGTTCACAATTAATCATCTGGTCCAAATGTTCTATTTTTCCAGCAGTAAAAGTGTAATCAGATTCATACAGAAGAAATTGAGAGAGTACAGGAGTGCAGCAACATATGCAGCTTTAATAACAGTGTTCATGTCTCCATGTCTCTGTTTGTGTGCTCAATAAGCGAGAAAGGAATTGCATTCATGCTTAATCTTGTACACCCACCGTGGGCTTTAATGTGTGGGTCTATGTGTGTGTTGCTCTGTGTGTATGTGTGCCTCCAGGCTGTAGACTAGAGTTTGAAGTGTAAATACCTGGGGATCAGGACTGGTCACTGTTCGACTCCACTGATGTCTGAGTGCTCAATTACAGGCCAGAAAAAGAGGAGGGACGTTCAGGGATCTAAGGCTGTCTGCTCACATCGTCACTGCCTGTGAGAAAACAATATGACTACATGGTGATTATGGGAAAGGTTGGGTACTGTTCCCATTTCACCCCGGGCAAACGTCATGTTAAAATATGAGAGTTCAGCTCAAAAGATGAGCAACGTTTCTGGAAGGAGCTGTTGTTATGACAAAATTAATGAAAGCACCGTTTCCAGTTAAACACTCCTCAAGTTTTTGACATTGTCTAAATGTCTTTCTTCTTTGCTTTTGCTTCTTTTTAATCAGTGTGTTGATTTCTTTTAAAAACTACTTTGCTTCCGGCAGGAAATCTCCGTGAGTGTTGTGTGGGGCTGCTCCCACTACCTTCATAGTAATTTAAAAAGTGAGGTTGGTCTCTGCCATGCTAGTATGTTTGCTGTTGGAATTTCAAAGGACGGTTTGTTTGTTTGCAAACAACACTTTCAGCTCAGGTAGAACAAGATAAAGGTCTGAAGGTGGGAGGTATCCAGAAGGTGGTGTCTTTGTGGTTCCTGATGATGTGTTATGTAATGGAGGTGATAACATAAAAGTGTATAATTGTGTTATTAGTAAGTATATATGAGTGTACTGTTAGAAGACGTTATCCAGCTTGACAAACCCTTGACAGACCTGCCCTTCCCTCACTTGAAGGCAGGGTTATCTCACATTTACATGCTGCAGGACAGTGATTTCACCCATCCAACTCCATGGTTTGAGGGTTGGATGGTCGTATTTGATTGTAACCTGACACACCTCTCTCAATCTCTTTCTTTTTTATTCTCTCTCACTCATAAGACACAATACTCCTCTTTGTTTTCCTTGCCATGGAGGCAGGAGAAACATTGCAGCTAGCCAGCGGCTCACGAGTGTGACATTACATGCGTCAGGCAGTGCAGTGACCAGCTGCAGGAATGTTAAGTGGTGGTGGTTTTTGGGAGGGTTGAGGGTGTTTACAGACTGTAGCCGCAGCACTTCTGTTCCGGGAATATTTCACCTTTATTCTGGAGCAACACCTGTGTAAATGAAATGGCGGGATCATTTGGTCCCACCACTGTCACGGCTCTGTAATGCCTCTGGAGGTAGTAACAGAACCATGATGAGAGTGGAAACGGGATTCCATAGTGCTATGTAAAAGGAACACCTCTCATTGGCAACCAAGGTGTGACGTTTGGATGACGTATTGCATGTGTGAGCCCCGTGCTGGGGGGATTCAAAAATGAGCGCGGTAAACAAACATATTAACATGACCAGAAAGATGTTGAACTGGGGAGAGAGATCCCTGAGCTTTTGTCACTTCCTCCATTGTTGATTTGAGAGCCAACACTGCAATGCTTGGGGTATTTGCAATGTACAAGTTATATGTCAGACTATACACTGGGCTGCATCACCACCCCTTGATTCACAACACAGCTCCACTGTGTAAAAGTCCAGCTTGTCACACGTCTGTTACTCCTTTGACTTGGCTGTGTAGATTGGTCAGTGGTGCCAAAAAGGTGGGCTCACCATCGCACCTTTTTTCCAGGATCTCTGTGCAACAGTGGCTTGTATCTTCCAAGGTGAATGACAGGTGTGTGACAATGAAGAAGGAAGCAAAAGATGAGACAAGTCAATGGGGATAAGGACACAGAGCCTCCCTATACTGGTTGTGTGTTGGGCATCATACACATTTCAGGGCTTCATGTTCACTTAGTAATTATGGCTCTTATTATGGCTCCTATCTGATTTTGTGGCGTCTATTTAAGAATACCTGTAAGAACCTGTTGAATGTCAAGATGAACTGACAGTGTATTCAGAAGATGCATTTGAGGAGTAGCAATAACAAATTATGTCACATTTTTGTAGCAGTCTGACTTGTCTTTATTTTCTCTTTGATATGTGCTTTTGGCATCCACGCCAACTCTACTAAGCTCTTTAGGTTCAGTCTCAGGTGAAAGGTAATGAGAGAACTTTATGTTAGGTCACAGTAATGCTAACAAGCTGTAGCATTCATTACATGTGTCCAGAAGGTTTTCATGAGGTCAGATTGTGCACTAATGTGAGAAACAAAGACCCTTGACTAATTTACACCAATATTAAAACGGCTGCTGCACATTAAAGAAAAGACGCAGTATTTAATTTAGAGGTTTTAAAATCTTCTCACATCTTCAGAATCAAGGTGTCTGACTCTTAGAAAGCAGCATTTGCCCTCAGGTGTATGATTTCTCACCCTATCTACACTGAATAACAGATTTCCTCATTTAGAGTCATCAGTAATGAAGAATAACCTGCTGAACCCACTTATCTCATGTGCATTTAAATAGCTTGTATTCATTGTAATGAGCCGTGTGAATTGTCTCAGTCATAATTTTTTGTGAGGTTTAGCCATTTAGTCCAGTTTTGCCATGACCAATGTAGATGCTTGAGAAGTTCTACTGTTTGGTCAACAATTAACCCTTCCTATAACCCTTTTTTTGTTTTTCTCTGAGGTTTCCAGTGTACACGCTAAGGTTAGCTAAACTGCTTCATTAGGTTTACACTGACAGGAGAGTGGTGTCTCGAAATCACCAAATTTTACAAGTATAGGTTCAAGTACGAATGAAACAAAACATCTATTTTTAAAACATACACAGTTAACAAGAAATATCTGTTAAACTTTGTATTTAAATAGCTTGCACCAATTGTTTCATTTAATAATTTGCTGTTAAGACAGGAAGTTAAAAAAACAAAATTCTGCACTACATCACTACTTTGCCATGCAGTGTAACTTTATGTCCAATGATCACTAGGGGCAAACCCATGCCCCCATGTGTAATAACCCTATATGCAATGTACTAGGCTAGAATCCTTGTGGCTTTTAAGACTTGGCATAAGAATTGACAATGCGAGTATTAGGATGAAATGTCGAACGGCTTAAACGGATTGAGTTCACAGGCACAAATAAACCTATATCTGTCCGGCGTTAAAAGTCCTGTTGCCTAATCTAGGGTTGCAAAAATATGTTGCCCTTCTGTAATCGGATTCATGAACATGATTCAGTCTTTTACCTCTGACTGAAAGATGTGTCAGGCTTTTGACAAACTGAGTAAAACATTTCTAACACCAAACCCTCTCCTTACAAGTGACATTTTCCAATGATTGCTGTTCTTAAAAAAAAAACTCCTCGGTTGGGGCTTTGTTACAGATCACCTATGAGTGTTGATCTTGGACTCCACAAAAGTTTTCATGCCAAGTTGTACACACAGAGGTGTCAGTTTTAGTCATTTCCCCTTCAGCCAGAGAAGGAGCCGGTGACAGGTGTAATCCTGACAGTTAATCGCTTCTGTGTGTGAACTTGTTGATGCACGCTTTACTCTTGAATTGTTGTTGTTTTTGTCTTACTTTCTGTCAGACGGCAGTTAATGTTCCCAAAACGAAACTTTGACGAACATTCTCATGTGTATTTTCATCTCCTTCTCAGGTATATTATAACTGAAGTGGCCGGTAGTTATAGTCAGGTGAGCGGCAATCTGTTTGGAAAGCCGTTAATTTTTCACCTTCTATTGTTTCACTGACATTTTTTCTCCAGATGAGGTCATGCACAGAGGGATCTAATATCACATTCAGAGATGCCTGTTCAACCTGAATGTTTACTGTCAGCTGAGGGGAAACACTGTGGCAGTTTTTTTTTTTTTTCAATTACCCAAAACTCCCTTCTTTTCCCTCAGTCTGTAAATCCGTGACACCTGCTGTCAACATGGGTGTCACCTTACAGACTCCTGACAGCTTTCATTCTGTCCTGGCAGCACCTTTTTCTTGTCAGGTTTACACTCTGTTTTTCTTTTTTGTGTGTGTGAATTTGCGATCTTTATGCTCCTCATTACATTCTCTTTTGGCTCATTAGCACACAGTGCAGCAACAGTGTTAGTAGGCAAACTGTACACCACACCCTGGGTCATGCTTGGCACCTAGAGGCGATGTGGCTTAAACCTCTGTGAGCATTTCAAAGGAACTGACTAAGACATGCGGATTGAAGCTTTGTAAGTTTTCTTCAACCCTCCAGGCTTTGTCTTTTAACAGAGAGTCTTAGACATAGATGTGGAGTGAGCGAGCTTCGAGGTGGATAGGGTTTGCTCTGTCTTTTGATTAGGTGTCATGATGCTCCTTTGAACTGAGACATCCTTCTGTTACGTTTTAGATGGGGTGGCTTACACATGCACGCAAACACGTCCATAAACTGCGCTTTCAGTACGCGGGCATTTACAATCACACATGCGTACATTAACCCCTCACACACGATCCACGATCACAGGCCAGCCGTAGATTTTGCGCGGCCAACCTCTTCCCCTGGAGTGTTAAGGCCAAGTTTCACACAAAGATCCCTTCCACCTTTTATATCGCACACAAAAAAACTGCCTCGCCCTCCCAGAATGTCTTCAGTTTCACGTGTATCAAAGTAAAAGGCTACTTTATCCAGCTGGAGCAGCTTTTAGACAGCACAGCCTAAAAATACAGTTTAATGTTTCAGTTTGTTTGGCAGTATTGTCATATATATGTATAGGACACTGCATTTAATGAGCAGAACCAGGACCCATAATGCCTTTCTGTCTCTCTTCCAGCCCATGTGATATTTGAAAATGGCATACGTGCAGCACTGAATTATCTGCGTACAGAGCAAAACTGTGTGTGCCTAAATGAGCATGTGTGAAGTATTGTCAAAATTCAGCTCCTACTAATTCCAGACTTCTTTTCTGAGATGAGTTATAAGGGGGAAATTTTGGATGTGGGAGGAGAAACTTAAAGAGGGACCAAAGGCGGTGCTGTGGCCTTCACTCGACCTTACATCCTTACTCCTCCATTTGCCCTGTTGTAATCTAATTTGTCCGTCCACAGTCTCATACTGAACTGAATATTTTGTGGACAGAAACTGAGAGTTTTCATAATAACATAAAATATGTCTATAGTGTAGGGGTGTATTTGTACGGGGGGGGGCCCAAAACTACTGAAAGCAACACTTAACATGCAGTGGCAGTGAGTAGTGAGCTATTTATTACAATAAGCACAGTATTGTTTTTGAAAGTTAATATTTTATTTGCAGTAATAACACATTATAAAGTTCTAAATGACTTGAACTAGTCTTCTAAATTTTTTTTTTTTATATAATTCATGAGTATTTAAGAATATATTTAGTGAATTACAACTTTATATTAATATTGGTGTGAAGAGTGTGAATAGGTCACTATGGCTTTAAGAGGGTTTGTATTTACACCTGAATGGCTGGCTCAGGAGCACTCTGTTAGTCATGGATTTTACATGGATCAAGCTACATGATTTCTTACCATAATAAGTCATAGTTGCTTTGTTTTTATTGGAAAGCACTTTGATCAATTTGAGTGTCATAAAGGCCTCTACAAATAAAGACTGACTGATTGATTGATAGTATTATTTGTTGACTAGGAAAATGCCAAGTTGAAGTTTCTGCAAAAGCTACTGTGGATTAAAGTTTATGTTAATTCTTTTACGTCGGAGTCTTGTGAAGTTCTGTTCTCCTTTCAATGTAAACACACGTTAAGCCAAGGCAAGACAATCTGTGACCACACGTTTCCAACGTCCGACCATGCTTCTGTGCCTCTGTTATAATCTCTGTTGTCATGCTTACCCCTCCTCCTTATTGGCACCAGCCTCAGAATAAAGCATTTCATTCATTCATTCATTCATTCATTCATTCATTCATTTTCCATATTTGTTTGTTTTTTTTGCAGAGAATTCAAGCAGCACCACTGCTGAATAGGTTCTGGTTGCAGCCACTCTGCCTCCCAAGTGTTTGTGTTCTTCACATAGGCTACATGTATTTGTTCGGTACACCTCTGTATTGTACCAAATGCTCTGAAGTGAAACAGTTTAGTACAGAGTGCACCGTTAGACTCCTACTAAAGTGTGGCCCTGTTATGTTTGGTCACATATCTTCAGCCACTGGTGGCTTAACACAGTTGGTACTCATTTTAGTGTATTTTTGTTTATTTTAGTTTTTTAGTCCATCATCATGAGTTTATTGTGTGAGCAAAACATATTATACAAACCTAGCAGTAGTAAAGCTCCAGGAATTAGAAATGGGAAGAAAAAGACCAGAATTGAACATACACACCTTCTCTCTGCCTCAGATAAAAACATTAAGTATATTATATTTGCCAGGATGTTAAAAGAGATTGGTCATTAAATCTGTCAGTCACTCATTTGTCTTGTTTACCTCTAGACCTGGGCAATATATACAATAAATCTGATTAATCAGGGTTTTGTTCTCTAAACATTCACAAATTGAGATTATTTCTCCAGGTATATTTGAAGCTGGTGATCCTCCAATAATATACACAAAAGTCCCATCTAGAATATCTTGTTGGCTTTGATTACAGGACACATTCAGTGCAGCATCATTTATGCCACACAATGTTTATGCAGTTTCTCAACAAGTATCACAGCATATATTTCCACCCCTAGTTGCATTAATTTTTTTAAAGATATATTGTTGCCTCCATTAGAAATGGCGCATAGTGTAGAGAGACAGGATGAATGGAAAGAGAGAGAGGGGAGATGACATGAAGAAAAAAATGTACCCATGAAGTGAACCCAGGTCAGGTGGTAAGACCTTGGACCATGAGTGGTACATGCTACCAGGGTGCCCCCCAGGCTAAGTTGTATTATATTTTAATCAAGGTCTTGTATTGATGATGAGAGAGTCAGACTGCTGCATAAAGGCGTCACCAGCCCGTACAAGTAATTCTCAATGATGTTCAGGTCTGGACTCTGTGATGTCCAATCATGTGTGAAAATGATGCCTCAAGTTGAACCAATCTGTCATGAATCTGATCCCAGTAAATTCGGATATTGTCCAATAATCCAGTAATAATCATGTCCGTTAATAACCAAAATCACGTGTTCTTTCATCAATATCTATGGCATTGTACCGCCAAAAACAGTGCTTTTAGGCAATCCATGTTTTCTTTTCTGTCTGTTTTAGTCACATGATACACACAGCAGTTAGTACTTGATTGCATAATCATTGTTTCTGATGACTTTTGATGGTCTAATTAATTTTTTATGTGACTGTACATTAATCACTGCAGTAAACATTCATGACTCTGACCTATTTACTTACTTAAATCCAGGTGGAAACTGTGTGTTAATAGTGAATGTGTATCTTCAGAAGGTTTTGGTAAAGAAAAACAGTTTCTGAATCAAGACTTACCTTCAGTTCATGTAGCCACAAAACAAGTGATTAAAACTGTAAAACATCCATAACACTGGAAAAAAAAAAAAAAATCAAGACTTAATGGTTTGCCAGTAATCCCCGTATCTACTTTTCCCGGTTATAAGATAACAGAAGAGACTGTATTGTCATTGTATGGAAATACAATGACAACTGAATGTTCCTTTAAAGGTCCCATGAAACTTGTACACAGTGACCCCATAATACTAGTTTTAACAGAAACCAGTGATGAAATGTTCATTAAAATCCTGTAATTATACTGAAAAGACTGAAACCCTGTCCTGTACAAAGTGATTTTATTGATATACTTTAACAAAATGGGGTGTTGGCCAGCACCTCTTCTACTTGTACTGACGTGTGAGACTAAAAGCCCTTCAGGACAGTGCCAGAGTCCATTTCCACTTTGATTTACCTCAGTCGATCACATAGCCATCAGTTCCTAATAGACTCATTAAAGGGCTCTAATGCTCACAGATGGACTGCTCTTCTTTCCACTTAGTGTAATAAAGGGATGCAGTTCAAGTGAATATGTGAACGAAACTGCAAAGTAAAAGTGCTGTTTTTGTTTTTTGCTATAAGAAAGCAGCAAAATAGTGAAATGATGATGAAACCGTTTCCTGATGGAGACCAGATCACATCAAGCTAACTGGCAGGTTTCAACAAGCTTATGTCTCTGTTTCATGTCTGCTTTTCAATGCAAAATGACCAGATGTGACAGGGCAGTTCCAGAGTTCTTGACCTCAGATTATGGTCATTTGACCTTTGACCTCCAGGAGCTCATGCAGACAAAGCAGATGAGTGATTGTTTAGCAGATACTACACAGTCAGCTGTACCTTCTGTGTGTCTCAGATAATGTCAGATTTTCTTGACAAACAGAAAAAGACTTTGTGGTTTAAGTCTGAAAGGGGGGGGTTGCAGTTCTTAGTATTTTTCTCTTGCTTATAGATCAATGTGTGTGTGCATGTGTGTGCGTGTGTGTGTGTATGTCATTGATTAAGGCTGTGTGCAGAGTGATACTATCTCCCACTCTCCCCTAATCAGACTAATATTTGACTTAGAGGTAATTGATTCACTATGTAAACACAATCAGATGCCACTAGGTGTAAATTACTTGACTTCATGCAAACCATGCATATTGTTGTTATTATTAATTCTGATTTTATTTATTTACAATAGACTGCCTTATGTGAACTAATAGAGCATTGGTGTCAGTAAACTATAGGCCTCAGCTTTGTGTATACAGTCACTGAAAAACATTAAACCTCATCAAACACATCAAGTACTAACTCCTGTGTGTATCATGTGACTAAAACAGACAGAAAAGAAAACATAGAAATCCTAAAAGCACTGTTTTTGTCAGTACAATGCCATAGCTACTGATGCGATTGCGATTTATGCGATTTTGGTTATTATCAAGAAAACCATGAAAAATGGATAGATATCAGCTCTGAAATGTAACTCTTATGAGCTATTTTGTTGTTATCATTATATTTGTCCAAACAAATGTACCTTTAGTTGTACCAGGCATTAAAGTGAACACAAAATTGAAGAAAACATAGGGTGGTCTAATCATTTTTTCCGTAACTGTATGTTCCTTTCATTAGATTAATTCAGATACTTTATTCATCCCAGCTGGAAATTTACAAACTCCATGCAATAAATTCTGATAAAACATATTCAAAATGTAAAAAGCCCAGAGTGAAACAGAGTGTATAGCTAATAAAATGTACTGTATGAGTGGATGCAGGAGAAGAAATGGGTCCGATATGACCACACCCAGGGTTCACACATATAGAAGTTCACAGGAGTTGACGATCAATAGTCAGGCTTTCATTTCCATCTTATCTTTATCACTTCTGTTTTCACTCTCTTTTTCCTCATGAAAGAGGACAGGTGAGAGCTTTAGCATGTGGATATGATGTGTTTAATTGCCGATGGCCTTTCTACAGCCCTCTGTTCTTGGTGTGAAGCGTCACACAGGTTTATAATGGGCTTGGAGGATTTCAACAGGGAAACCGCTTTATTGATTGACTGATTGATTGAATGTAACTTTTATTATTACTACATTTTAAGCCTGGTTATCGGGGAAACTATACATATAAAATCTGTACCTGAATCAAACAAAAGGCCCACATGCAATATTTCTTTTTTCTTACAGAACCTTTATAGCATGCATTTCTTACTTAGTATCAAATAATATAATTTTTTCATCCATAGTTGCAGTCATTTTTGGCCAAACATCTTTTATTGATGACGAGGAGAGTTGGGTCACTATGTTATGTCTTCCTCAGTCATGTGTGTTATGTCTTCACATCCCAGACATTCTCTATTTTCTGGACAATGTAAAGGTTATGTCTCATGCTCCTCGAACCACTTTGTCATGTGCCTGATGAAACAAAGAATCCTAGCATTTTCTCATCATTGTATTTTCTAGAAAAGTGATGGTTGTATAAATAGGGCCTTAAGCAATAAATAGTATTACTGTGATTTATTTTCTTTGCACCTGGGGTAATATATCGCATTGAAATAAAACTTGTTTTTATCAGAAAACTAAATTCTATTTCACTGTTTTACATTCTTACACTCTTTAAAAAAACAAAAACAAAACTGCATTTCAGACTTCTCAGGATTTTTCAGAGCAGCTTTTTTCACAGGATACATTCATTTAATGTCACATAAACAGTCTAATAACAGGATGCAATGTGGTCAAACAGAATCCGGTCCCATTAGATAATCTGAACCCAATCTGCTCTGATCTATTACATTAACTGTGATCATATTTAATATAATATCACAGTAGTATTAACAGCATGTTATAATGACATGCAATCTGAGTTATGACCTGTAGCTATTTTGATATATTATTATTTTATATAATACTTAGATATTTTGATTTGTGTTTTCCTCAGTAACTCCTAAACAAACAGCAGGGACGAACCCACAGAGTGACGCCGTCAGCTGTCTGATAAATCAAAGTGAATTAACACATTTGACTGGAGTGGCATTTATTACCCCAGGTACAAAGAAAATAAATCACACTAATATCAATTAGTGTTTAAGAATCAGAATCAGAATTGGCTTTATTGTCATTGCACAAATTTTAGAGCAGCAAAATTTCTTGCAATACATCATCTAAAAAACATATGGGACATGACAAATTCCATGGGGGAACAGGAGGATGTACTGGCCGTATTAGAGAGAAAGGATAGACACGAGGGTCAGGAGGAGATGGAAAAAAAAAAGACAACATCACATTGCACGTAAGGTACGTTATCTTGTTGTTAAAAAAACACCTCAGCGTTTAAGTACAATAAAACAACACACATTTAAAGAGAGAACACTAGCAATGTTGTGAAATGGGTCGGGACTTTAAGAAATGTGAAGCTACTCTTTGTATTAATTAGGATTAAATGGGTTGTTGGTCTCTGCAGTAATTATCCAATGGGAGGCTTTTACTTTTTTTTTGTGTTAAGACAAGACGATACGATACAATGCGATATGATATGATATTTCTTTATTAGTCCCACAAGGAGAAATTACAGATTTACAGCAGCAAGAGTGGAGCACAAACAAAACACACTAGAGCAAAAAAGAGCAAAATCAAAGATAAGACAAATTAAAACAATTATACATAGTATTTACAGCTGTGCACACGCTGATCCTGCCACAGGTTGGATAGGGGAATAAAAATCAAGAAAAAGATACTCATACATACACCTAAAGATCTACACACATAATTATAGACATGTATAAATATGAGTACAGTTTATTGCACTATTACTGCATGACTTATTGCACATTATTTATTTATTATTTATTTAGGGATACCTCTCCGTCACACATTTGAGGTGTATCATCCTGTCACTAATGGAGCTCCTTAGTGCAGTGTTTTTTTCCGGCTCTGTATAATTTCATCAACCTTAACTGATGTAGTGTAATGGTGACAAGATTTTCACTGAATGTTTGTGGTTTCCGTCTTCACAGATACTTTAGTGAGTTTGTGAACCTCCATTTTAGATTTTAAATGCCACACTAACCCTTCATGCTATGGGGCTGGGTTCTCAGGTATTCCATGTATCCTTGTATTTTTTTTCTCAGCCACACATTTGATACCCCATGTGGGCTACAGGCCCGTAGGGGGTACGGCTGTGATACCATGAAGCCTGACAGAAGCGTCTCCAAGTTTGACCATGTCTGTGATATGAGGAATGAGTTGGTTCAGCTCCAGAGTCCCGTGCTCAAAGATTCCTTACCGAGGGTCTGAGCCGACAGCTGGCTGTTCATGCCGGGCATACTGCTTCCAAGAAATGCATTCATCACTACACATGCATAGCTATGCATGTAAACACTCAGCGCATACTACAGAGTAGCTGCTGAGCTTTCCAAATAACTTTTATCACTGAAGGCAAGACATGGCAGGCAAATCAATGATTATTCATGCAGTGGTCAATTTTTAGATTTTGGGTTTTACTCCTTCAGTGTGCATTCTTTCAAGCTGTTATAAAGAAAACATTGAAAATATACATTAAGATGTTTTCTACAGTTCGTTTACTTGTGGCAGTAAGTTTCTCCCGAATTCATCAAGAAGTTAACATTCCAATGTGACATGCCGAGTATTGTCTGTTTACTGAAGTCTGTCATGACTGGTATCACCTGTGTACACCAAACTGTACATTTATACACTTAGCAACATTTTGAAGATATTGACAAAGGGATTGGTTAATAAATCATTCCGGGCCTGATTTATGTAACATTTTAATCCAAAAAATATGGTGAAAATCGACTTTTAAGGCTATGAACAGTATATTTCCAAAGTAATAGAAAACAGATATCTTGAAATCCCTCTGTATTTTTTTTTTTTTTTATCTTTGTATAAATAAAATGAAAAAATAATTTTGCACCTGGCTTTATCATATGTACAGGTCTATCTACCAAAAATATATGCAAAATCATACATATTTAATAAAATAATGTATAATTTGCATAATTAAACATGCAAATTTCAAAAACTTGTATTACATTTTTTTCATATTTGTGTAAGTAATCAACTGAGGGAGTTTCATGGTGAAATCTATCATTTAAAAAATTTACCCTATTAACCTGTAGTGTCTCACCTTAAATATTAAGAGCAAACTCTGACTAAAACATTTTGTAGGTATAGCGATGGTATTTCCTTGAATATGTGTATACATTGCTCATATATACCAAAACATTGTACAGTATAGTTTAGCACATTTACTCAGTTTAGGATACACAATGTGTAGTATTTTATCTGCAAAATACCCATAATAATTTTCCAAAAACAAAGTCATTCTATCAGATGCCCTGGTTTGCATTAAAGCCCCAAAATAAAACACTGTCATTATTGACTCTAATATAGAAAGACAAGTGATTGTAGCAACTTCCTGTATTTGTGTGTCTGGAGCAATGAAATGTTCATTCATTCATTTAATTTCATTTATTTATTTATAAAACATTTTATAATGTTATGTATTATTTTTGAAAAATGACAAATCAATGAATAGTTTTGTTATCATAGTAAATTTAACATGTGTGGACTAATCTGTGTTAATGTGTGTATTTACTGTTGAAGGTGTGTTTGAAGGTCAGGGTTAGAGAAGCCACAAATAGGCAAACTTAGACTTTAGCCTCTCCTCCCCGCTCTCTCCTCCTTTGTCTACACATCTCTCCTCTACCTGTTGCGTACTTAAAGTGCAGGGCTCGCACTGATATGAGTCAAAGTCTATCAGTCTTTTTTGACAGTTTCTAGAAAATGAGAGAGAGAAACACTGTGGTTAGTTGTGGTTTGGCTTCAGGGAGAACTTGGTTTAGAGTTGGGATTATCATCACACATACACATCACACATACACACAATCAAACGCACACTTACATTCACAGACGTGTATTCCTATCCAAACCTGCCCTCTGTAGTTACTCAGTCAGTGGGGTCCAGAGGGCCGCAGGGCTGATAAAGTGGAAATGGTCTATTATTACTAAAGCGATGACAGCAGCAGTAGACAGGCATCAAAATCAGGCATACCTCTGCTATTGCGTATGCGTTTCTAAGATAAGCTAATACTTGTTTTTTTTTACTCTTTTTATCCCCTACCAGTGTCTTATTTTTCCTGATTTGCTATAGTTGTGGGTGGGTATATTCTTATTCATTTCCTACAAAGCTCACATACGGTATTGTTATACAGTGTTATCATTTTACCACTTTTTCTTTGTTTGCTTTATGCTACAAAGGTCAATATCTGTGTATTAATTATCTACATATTAGAGAATGTGCATGACTGACAATTAATGCAAAGGATTATTCTTTTCACTTTGCTGCAGCAAATGATTGGAACACACCAGAAGTCTTTCAAACTCTCACATCTCCCATCAATCGACATGTTTAAGTAAAAATTAAATCACTCCACAGTTGACTGCTGCAACTGTTGACTCCCTCTCCGGTCTCCCATATACTCTAGTTGTTTCCAAGTTGTTTTTAACTCCATTCATTCTTTTAAATCTTAGATTCGTCTGTACTGATTCCTATTATCTGTTCTTGTTATGCCTTGCTTTGTCTTGTTTGTTTTGTTTTGATCTTGTCTTTTGTCTGCTGGGACCTTTTGCCATGTCATTATTGTAAATGAGAAACTGTTCTCAATTGATTTTACCTGGTAAAATAAAGGTTAAATAAAAAGGACTGTCAAAAAATATATATAGGCAACTTTGTTTTTGCATGGTTTAATACTGTAGTTACCATAGTTGTATTATGGATATTTTGTCAATGTAGAATGACACTGATGGTGCATTACTAGCAGAGCTGTTGTGACTGATAAACCAAGAGTGCCAAAATGTCCAAGTTGTATGAGTGAACATAAGTACACACATTAACTGCAACTGTTCAAAGGCTACATCATTCCCCCTTTTTTTTTTCTATAAAAAAATTATAGACCACCCACTCATTTTAAACCACAAGTGGGATACTGGCACAAGTGCAGGATCAATGAAGAACTCACGCACTCTCTCGATTGCCTCTTACTAGAAGTTTGGATGTCTTTCAAAGCCTTGTCTTCCTCAGCATTCCAGCCTCCACCACAGGAATGACTTCACCTGCAAGCAAAACCAAAAAGCATCCTCATAATTCAACTCAGCACTGTCTATTAGTGTGTATGTGTTTGTGCATGTACATAGAGTGGGAAGTCAAATTTTGGTCAAATATCTTCAAATACACACTCAAATAGATGCATTACATTGTGCAAATTGCCCTCTGGAAATAGCTTAGGCTCTGTATATGACATTTCATCTCAATTCTGTCAGCAGGTTTTGTTCACCAGAGCCAGTGCTTGTGGTCCTTAGTCGAATCACAGTGTTCTTGCTTCTCCTCTCCATTTTCTTTCTATCCATGTCTGTATTAAAACATGTCATAACAACCCCAAAACCTCACTAAACTTTACATTTTAGAGATACCTCATATATTGATTGATTGAGGTGCAGTATTTCAGAGTGCTATTAAAATGTGTGTCTCTGGGAGTTGACTAAATAGATGTGTGATGTCAGGGCAAGTACCTGCAGGTTCACCTGACAATCTTCCCCACCTTAATAAATCCCCCTTTTATGAGAGAAGGGATGGAGTGAACAAGCAAGAGAGTAACTTAACCTGAATTAGGTTTTCCTCAAAGAGAGTAATTTTAAAGATAGAACATACTGTTACTCAGAGTGGTTCTAAAATGGGATTGCATCGCTTGATAGACTGACAGAATGACAAGGTAAATACTTAATAATCGAATTATGAAGTTTCACCAGCTGGGTTTTCATTACAGATTTCACAAAATAAAAGCAATATTTCTACAATTTCAACAAAGTACTTGTAGGTGTTTCCACTGAAGAGTGTTTGGCCTCTGATGTGTGATTCTAGTAAAGTCCCATCTACCCATCTTGTGATATGTTGTAGGTCTTGCAGAGAGAGGGGGGGGTAGGGGGGTGTAGTCTGTGCATACCTCACAATTTCACTCTGTAGGCGTGCTTGACTGTCCCAAGGCAAAGTCCTTATTTATGACAGCAGCTACGCATAATGGGTTTCTGGGAGAGGATTGTACACAAGTCATCAATGAGTTGTGGATCCAGAATTTCCAAGTGACCCGGCCAGTGTTTAATGAACTGTTATGTTACTGAACTTCTCATAACACCAGCCTTGTCGTGTCTCTGCCGTGAAAATGCACAAATGTGTTTCCATTACACTTTCGGGCTATATTTCTATACGGAAATGTCTCTAAAAACCCGTCATAAGAGTGTAAAAGTCTTTTTTTTTTTTTAAATCATTCAATTGTTTTGTTTTTTTTAACTTTTTTTTTTAAACACATACATTAAAAACAATGACAAAAAGAACAAATAAACCCTAAAATAAAACAAAAAAAACAAACCATAAAGTATGTCATAAGAGCCCCCCAGTTTACTGTGTGTTGCTAAATGATATTATGGGATATTTACAGCTGGAGAAAGTCTGACATACCTTGACAGACAAAATGGACACACTGTATTTAACATGGCAGCCATTCATGGACTATTATGTGAGACAGGAGTGTGAAAACTTTTTTGCAATCTTTGACAAATTTTACACCATTTCTATGTTTCCATTGTCAGGTTTCTATTGTGGAATTTACATTTTACATGTTTCTGAGAGTAATGGAAACCCAGCTGTTGTTTGCCATAAAGTTGAAATAAAAATATATTTACCTCTTTTCCTAACATGATTATGACAATGTGATTTATTCTGGATAGATAAAGTGTAACTGATGTGTATCAATAAGAATAAAAAGAATGTGTCTGAAAGTAACATTTTTCCAACTTTACAGCCAATGGTGTATATGTAGCTGATTAAAATTCCTGCGAGAGTTTGTTTGAAAACAATGAACCCATTTAATCCAATATGGCTAATTATTCCTCTAAGAACAGGATCTGGATGAAATGTGTGTGTAGGGAACAGAATACTGAATCTGTTTTTTTTTTTTTTTTTTATAATTTTATTTATGGATTTTCAACAGCATAACATGCGTTTCACACAATGCATACATTTTTGCTGTCCATCTTAATA
>JAPTGZ010000005.1:378209-388306 GCA_029814645.1 Fowleria isostigma | reverse complement strand
TGTGTCCATCCACTGTCATTGATCCAACTCCATGGGTTTTACTGGGGAATCAATGTTGTAGAAGATGAGTGTTTCCATGGTAACTACAGAGCCTCTCAATGTTGAAATGGCTCATATCTGATGACCATGAAACAATAAATTACTGTAACTTACATCAGTTATTTACATGTATTAGTGGATCAACAGGGATTAAACAGTTTATATCAGTACATGGTTTTCATAGATGGTGGATGTTTGTGTCTTTTAAGGGTTAAAAAAGTTTAAATATATAAAAAAAATTATTTGTGAATTGACACAAAAGTAGTGCTGGGTCTTTATGGGTTAAAAAATAATGACTTATCTACTCAAATAAACGAATTTTGAGTAATATAAAACAGAAATATTCTTAAAATGTTACCAAAGCTTAAACAAGATGATTAACAATAAAACTGTTGTTGTGGTTTATATTTCAGCATTTATTCTCATTATTTTTTATTCTGTATTTGGTACATGATGATGTATTTTTCTTGGTTATTACACATTTTACTCATTACAGATGTTACAGTCTTAACTGCTCTTTATTCATGATTAAATTTTTCTGTTTCTCTTTCTCTTTCCTCCCACACCCATCACCTCCATCTACTTGTTGATGTTTCACACTATCCTGCTTCTTCCTCACTGTCTTTTTTTTCCCTCCAAACCTCCACCTTTCTGTCTTTACTTCCTTTGACATCCAGGGGAGACAAAGACCACGGTGTCCCCATACGTACCTGGCGGGGTCAGCGACGGCCAGTGGCACTCGGTCCAGCTCCATTACTACAACAAGGTAAGAAACAACCCCAACTGCTGCTTCTCCTCATCTAGTTGACTAATTGAGCTGTGGTGTTTTTAGTAAGAAAAACAGCTTTGCTTCACTTTGAAGATTCAAAGTCACGATCATAATTAACCAGGGGTAGACTTAAGCATGTTTGGATTTTTACACGGGGGTAGCTAGTATTAAATGTGATTATCGTAAAGGCAGCTGACCCCGAATACTGATTTGGAGGATTATCTTAATAGTGCAGATTCTAACACTGACATGACCTCGTGTATGAATGATGGTATAGCTTTGCTCAGTGAGGCACATAGCTTTGCCTTCAGGGTTCAAAAGTTCATTCATCTGCATACCAAACAGCCATAGTTTCCATGTCTAAGCTATGGAGGGGTGTATTGCCACATATGGAAGGAGCGGCTACATCCATGACATTTTTAAAGATGTTTTAGTTGGTTTTATTCGCAGCAGTTTTACTCAAGTTCCCACGGTATTCGTCTTGCATTTTTACCAAATCTAATCTCAGGAAAGAGACAGCGATTATTTCACAAGCTAGCTCGTATATCCACTTCAGTTGTAATATTATATTAGACAGGCTTACATTGTAGTCGATTGCAGGTGTTATTTTCCAACAAACTTCCAGAGCCTGAGGACATTATTCTTATATAGACAAACAGACATACAAAAAAGAAATAGGATAACACTGGCTTTTTCACAATGGACATGATGTATTTTGTTTGTCTGCTTCATGTAATGGACATCTGAAAAAACAGAAAGAGATCTTTAATTTCGGTTTCAGGAGGCATCAACGTGTGAAACTTCCTGCATGTACTATACATGGCTAGTATTACCAAATGATTATTTCTAGTTTCTCTTCATTATGCGTTTTTGATTGCAGTATGTCTCGTTTCCTGATAAAGAAAAAACAGATATTGATTATCAGGCCGACAAAAGCAGGCCATTTAACAAGAGACAGGAACTGAAAAGGAACTGAAAATATAATAATACTACCCCACTGAGCTGTTGAGTCCAGCGGTGGTGAATCAGTTCAGAGTGGGGTCCTTGTTTCTTGTGAACAGGTTGATTGAAAAAAAAGCCAATCTATCAAAATGTGCTTGGCTGTTTGACCAGTAAAAAGGCCTGGAATGGGTACTGAATCCTCAAGTGGGTTATCACAGCTGCAAAATGGGATTGGGGTTCACATTTTGATGTTGTCTTTTGTACACAAGTGCCTGAAAAATTCCGTGTTGAGATGCATAACTTTTTAAGTTGCATGTTGCCATATTTGTCAACCTGCAATGGAGTGTTCTTTTTTTCACATGCATTGTATATTTAATAAGATCTTAAAATCACTGCTTTTTTCCCATCTTTATATGTGATTTACATTTAACTCTGCTTCTAAAATTGTGTGGTTATTATATAATAACTAACGCATTGACCCGTGGGTGTCTATGGGTTCTAGAGGCAGTAGAGTTGATAAAATGGAGAGCTGACTTTTTTAGAAGTTGGGCATAACTTGAGTAAAAGGAACCTTGCTGAGTTTGTTGGTGTCAGTGATGATAGTTGGTTATTCATAGTTATCTTATATATTTGTTTAAAGGGCTTTACATCATTATTGTATGACTTCATCACATTCAAATTATTGGAAGTGTGTGTTTGGAGGCCTGCAGATTGAAAATGAAACATTGGAAGATTAAACTGTGAATAATCTTTGAAAGAGATTACTTTTTCCAACAATTTGATATATAATTTGTTGTTTAAATAAAAAAAAAAAAAAGAGAATTATAAAGTTCTGTTTGTAGAGTTTGTGACATGGCTCCTTATGGAGGAAGCATGGATGTCTGTGTTAAATCTACTGAGAAACCACCTGTCAATCAAAGTGATGTCAACCGTACATCTTATCTCCAAAATTCTTGAAGGTGAGGCCCGTGGAGAATTTTCTGAATGTATCTTTGTAAAGAATGCGGACAAAAAGTCAGAACTGAATGAGCAGTGACTGTGAGAACATGGAGTTAGTCAAACATGTCAGTGACAGAAATTTAACAATGGAGTGAATGAGAGAAAAATCAGCACTCTGTGTGCTTAGAGGCCTGTACATAGAAAACTAAATGTTTTAAGATTAAATTGTGAATATTGTTTGAAGGAAAAGAGTTTTTCCAACATTTAGATGTATAAATTGTTGCTGAAATTGTAGAAATGGGAGAGTTATGGAGATTTTCTAACATACAACCCAACCCTCTCCACTCTGAGTTAGAGTGTAGATGATTTCAGCCAATCAGCTGGCAGCATTCTGTCCCCCATGTATGGGTATGGAGTTTGGTGTATTGTGAAAAAACAACTCAAAAAGTATTGGTTGTATAAATAAGCAGTTTTCGCCTGCCTGATCCTTGACCCAAAATACATATGTTCTCCATAAGGCAAAGGCTAGCTCTCTCTGGTTTTTCAGTTATAAAGCACACACATGCACACAGAGGCCACTTGGCTTTTATAAATTTACCGCATTTTTTGGATTATGAGTCACATTTTTTTTTCATAGTTTGGCTGGTCCTGCGACATACTCAGGTGCGATATATATTAAAATATATGTTCTGAAATGTTATTTCACACTGACTGACATGACCAAGGAGTAAACATTACCTACTACCAGAGGGCATGCTAGGCTTGTGACAACTACTGGTTTGTTCTTCTTTGGTGGTTTCAGTTCTTCTTCACTGTTGTTGTAGCATTTTTTTCTGCGGACCTCCCCCGGAGGACTATTCATTGTTGTAAAAACAACCCACCCTACAAACGTGCATTTGTTTTTAGTGAAGGCAAAAAATAATGATTGCACTGGGGCACAGCAGAGTGGGAAACTTTATCTGGACATTTAGATTTCAGACATTTGTTTTGAGGAGGTCACGTAACCGGAGTTTCTCTTTCGCTCTGCGGCTAATGACATAGCAACGCGATGCCAATGGCTGCAGACAGCCTCGGCTCATCAGTTAGTTGTGCAGCAAACAAACACCCAAAAACGCCTCCAGGACCCCCACAAGACACATGGGACTGGTTGACACACCAGATACTCAATTAGCTGCACAGCTAACCAATGAGCCAAGGCTGTCTGTAACAACTATGACACTAACTTTATTTAGTTGGTGAGTGACTGGTGATGCCCCAGTGTTCTGCTGAACATCTGAGGAACTCTTTTGTACCTGTTGTTTATTTTTAGAATGATAACTTTATTTGGAATTGCTATTGAACTGTTGTTGTTCCAAGGGTCTGCATCAGAGTCCAGGATGACGTTGTATTATTGTACTGTTATGAGTCCATGGCATTTTTATTTATCTATTTGGGGATGAATAAAGACATCTATCTGTCCATCTGAGCCGTACAATTTAAGAGCTAACTGGCTAACAAACATCAGCAGCCCCCACTTGTCGCTGCCCCAGCCCCCTTAGCATTAGCACGCTATCATTCTGGGGCTAACATTTACTGTACAAGAATCACAAGTATCATCAATACCAGGTACAACTAGATTCAACTGATAAACTCTGTGTCTAGTGATAAAAACACAGTCCTGAGGCAGACAAGGGATGTAATAAACTGAACAAACATACACCTACGGGACAAACAGCCGTGATTACTGAATGATATGCATGTATATGATATTACAGTATGTAATGATAGTGAGTATGTTAACGTCTCCGCTAGCCAACAAGCATCCAGGCATCATTGATAAAATAAGTTCATAAATGAGTAAACACTGTTATAACCAATAGCATCATCAAGAACACTGTAACACATTATTATAACATGCCGTCCAAGATGAAATGCCTGTTCTTGGTCTCCAATTTTGTAAAATAAATTTCCCCCCAAAAATGTGACTTATAGTCCAGTGCGACTTATATATGTTTTTGTCTTCTTCATCATTCATCTTTCGACTGGTGCGACTTATACTGCAGAGTGACTTATAGTCTGAAAAATACAGTAGATGGAAATTCCAGTATTATTAATAAAAATCTGTTGTTGCTAGATCTTACACTTACACTTTAGTGTAGATCAGTCATCATGATGTTCAGTGTAATATATGCATTTTTCTATTGACTTATTAGCCTCCTAGCTTGTCATAGTTAATATGCTAAGTGCTCTGCAGGCTCTCTTCACTGTGTTTCCCTCCTTTTTAACATCTGACTCTACCTCCCTGTCACTGAGGCTGAAGGCTGTAGCATCCTCGCTTTGACCCAAGACATCCAGCATCAAATTTCAGAAGCACCTGTGTTTTATCACTTGTTAAAGAGAACACCACACTACAATACTTGTCTTCTCACATTTCACAGGTTGTTCACCTCTTGCTTGTACTACAGAGTACATAACAAACTTGGTAGCCTTGACAGGGAAGTATTCATCAGAGTTGATGAATCAGGCTATCATACAGTCCCATGTTAGCTGCAGGGTACCCATTGTTTGGTGTGCATGTATGTATTTAGGCTGCATACCCCCCCCTCCTTAAAAGCCCTGGTTCTAAATACGATAATAATGTTGGAGACAATGGCTTAAGCCTTGTAATACTTTGTTAGTGTAGCCACAAGGCTCCTGACTATTACAGCTATTATTTGCAGGGTGAATGTTTGTGCTGAAGAGATTCTTTGTTGGGTTTGTGTGTGTTTGTAGGGATGTCACTATAGAAACAGGAGATTAATTTCCAGATCTAAGCAGATTTTGTGCTGTTTGGTTTGTTCATTTCTGTTCTGTGGTGTTTGCTTGTATTTAGTTTTTTAATATAGACTTCTTTGCTGTTGGGACACGTAGGCACAAGTAGTATAACACACACAACTTGGAGCTCATTAATCAAAAAGTACGTCTTGATATGTCATTCATTACACACACAAAAGTACCGCACACATCACACCACTGTAGTGTTCCTATTTTTTCCACACATATTTTGGTTACATAATGTAAATACTGTCAAATGACATTTTTACAATCTCAATAGGCCTATTGTTCATAGTCCTGGTTTGAAGTTTATAGACAGGGGAAAGTATTACAACTTCATTATGTTAAGTTATTGATGAGAAATGGGGGTGGGATTAAATAAGTTTTTGTCTTGTCACTGCTTTTCCAGTGTAATTGAATTAATTTGAATTATTGAACTTGCATATATTCTGTTGAGTATATTTGCATTATCAGATTTTGTTGCATGCAGGTCATTTGTGTTGTAAAATGCTTACTCTCTTGGTTCGAAATAAATGAAGATGAATGAATATCGCACTAGTATTACAAGTGTATCTTTGCTTTAGTGGTGTGTAAAGCTGGCGGTGGGTGATTTTTACCCATGTCAGTCTTAATACAGAGCCGTTACTTGCAAAGCTGGTGACACATTCCACTAAATTAGCCCAAGGTTGCCTGTAGCACTGACACAAGGTCATCTTTTCTTCATGTGTTGAATGATCAGAAGTCAGTCTGACTGATGGTAATTTAATCCCACATGAGTTGCTGGAGGGATTTGGGGAAATGTATATGGTAGAAAGCAGTAATGTTCTCACAATAGATTAGATGTGTTGACATGTGAATGTATGGACGTGAATGAAAGCACATATGTTTGCTATGCATGAATGACTTACATATTTTCTCTGTTGCATTTGTCTGTATCTAACCATGTCAGCATAGCCCGAAGAGACTGAAGCGAAAGATCACGGACTGATTCTCGAACTGTGATGTAACCCAGATTCATTTTATGCAGATAACATTCTGCGTCTGTCCATATGTTGTCTTCC
The DNA here is from genome assembly GCA_029814645.1 of Fowleria isostigma. Lineage (NCBI taxonomy): Eukaryota > Metazoa > Chordata > Actinopteri > Kurtiformes > Apogonidae > Fowleria > Fowleria isostigma. Next base: position 381,763 of record JAPTGZ010000005.1, on the reverse strand, counting down.
TGGATCGTTTAAAGTTTTTTCCTCTTAAAAATGCTTATAATTATATATATTATTTACATATTAGGATTTCTAAAGAGCCCCACTTGTTGTTGTTCAACGGTCTTAACGGCACACTCACACAATACACACACGCACAGACGGTGATTTATTAGGTCAAATGATGAGGCGGTTGGGGTTGTGTAGGGGTGTAGGGGTGCCCCCTTTTAGAGCCACTGCCGCTCTCTTCAGACCAAGCAGGGAGTCTTAAAACAGGTCAGAGGTCGGCGGAGAGTTGGCATGGCAGCAGCCGTGGACTTGCTATTGTTGTAGTGATCTGGGTCGGTTGAAAAGCTGTGTGTGCGTGTGTGTGTATGTCTGTGGGGGGCGGCGGCTTTAAGTGTGTGTGCATACATGTTTGGAACTACCATTAGAGATGATACACAATGGGAAGAAGAGGATAAAAACATTTTTGAAATTCCACGCAACAAAGTCTCAAGGACTGTTAACCGTGTTTGGAAATTTAAACAGGAAACACACACATCATCTAAGTGGAATTGTTGGAGTAGCAGGAGGTTTTGGCTGAGTTTTTGATGTTCACTCACTACAGGAAATGCATGTCTTGTTGCAGGAAATGATGTTGTTTAGCTGGACTTAAGGGAGGATGTTACTAGTATCATGACTGGGCGACATTCATTGATTATATGTGAATTTTTAAGATTTACAATATGTGTTTTGTGATAGAAGTTATCCTCAGCAACATCAATTAACATAAATGGCCATTCATGACTTTTAAAATATTGAAAATATTCTGAGTATTTGTAAGTATTGAACATCAGTCCACATATTTGCTTTGTCCACACTTTTCAAGCAAGCTTTTGACTGTAATATTTTAAGCTTTCTCTCCAAGAAGATGTAAGGTATAGTCAATAGTCCATTCATCAGTCTATTCATTCAACATTTATTTACATCTTGTGGAAAATAGAGCACAATTTCTCAAAAAAACAAAAAACCTTCAATTTTAGTGAGGTTGAGAGCACAAATAGAAGAGAAAAACAACAGAAATTAAAACAAACAAGAAATCAAAGAACTTCAGAGAATACAATTAAAAACATTCAAAAGCTGAGTAGTCCATATTATTAAATTAGCATATCGGTAGGACTGTGTTAAAGTTTAATGTATGTGTAAAGTTTCTTGGTGAAGCAGGAAAGAAACCAAAAGCAGAATTTCTGTGTTTTCATGAGGAACTTCAAACGCTAACTGATCACTTTATTGTGTTGAATAATGACTGAATGACCACTGATAGGTGATAATTGATGGATATTTATTACAATGTGGCATTTGTAAGTGTTAGACTTCGGAATGCAATAGTTACTTATAAACTGTGTAATGTAAAATACTGATCTAGTTTTTGTCACCACTTGCATCTCTTCCTGTAAAATAACTTTATATAATGTCAGCCTGTGAAAGGACTGCAGGTGGAATTTAACAGTTTTGCTAAAACCTGACACAGACATCTCTCCTGGTTGTGAGGATACAGTATTATTTTGCATCATCTTTGAATAAAATTAATATATTACAATGATATATGGTAACATGCTGCCATTTCATGCTTTAGAAAAAAACAAAAAACAAAAACAGAAGTAAGTCCATTGCTGTTCTTTCTCTGTCTCACAACATAGACTGAGTATAAGATGCACTGATGTATGAATTTACATTAATTATTCAAATTCCAACATTGAAATTTCTTGGATGGACTGTTTAAATACTTAAACTTAATTTAGCACTTTTAAGTGTAATTAATTTTGTGATTAGTCTGATGACAGATAATACGTAGTAGATATTAATCAAGGTTTGTATGGGTGCTTGAAATCCTTGAAAATGCTTGAATTTCATTGTTGTGATTTCATGGTCATAAAAGTGCTTGAATTTTAGTTTCAGTGCTTGACAGTGCTTGTAATTATACCTCTGTGATGTGATTTATTTTTTCATTTTAAATAGTAACTCTGCCAGGCTCGATGGCAAGCCAAAGCTCCATACAGAGAGATGATACATGTGGAAAAATAAAACTTTATGTTAGAAAAAGAAAATTCCCAGTCGTTCTCAGGTCGACTCAGGTAAATGTTTTATCTTAATCTTTGTCTCGGTGAGAATGTGTTTTGGATAAAACGTTGTGTTCTCCTTTAATCTCTGAACTTCTTAGGATTATGAAAAATAATTTTCGATATTTATAGCATAATACAACGTACATCATTGTGATAAAAAGAGAAAAAATAACCCTGAGCATATGTATTCCTGTAGATGTGTATTTTACCCCAGTGATGAAGTGGTGTGCTGGAAAAAAAAAAAATGCAAATGACTCGTTACAGTGCTTTAAAAGAGCTTGAATTTGAAAAATGAGTATGAACTCTGATTAATGATGTGTTTTAGGTAATTACAGGGAGCACGAAGAAGACACAAGAACTAATTTGCTGTTTTAATTATATTTATGTTCAATGGCTTACACTGAACAAGAGTACAGTAGCAAAAAAAACCTTGGCTGGGTAAAATACTAATTAACTGTAATTTAGCTATGAACGCAAAGTTATTAACCTCTAATGATCCAGAAGGGAAACGAATCCTCTTGATGCAGATACAACATACTTGTGTCGTGTATTTTCTTAATCTCCCTCTTTGCCGGTTTGATGTTCGACATGTTAATGACTAATTCAACTGTGATATTTACAGCTGGGTGTGTAGACAGCATTCCCAGACAGGCTTAGCTGGCTCTTATCACCACTGAGTACCAAAAGTTCACTTTCTACCTCTCTCCCTCTCTGTAGGTATGTTTACATGGCACCGCTTTAGTCTTAGAACATATGTGTAAATTACTTAACAGCACAGCTCAAAGTATTTTTGAAATACACTGTGTATATTTTTGGATCTACTCCTGCCTGGCTCACATGCCTGATGTCACTCTGCCACTCAGCTGCATTTAGAAACGTTGGGAACAGACTGAAATAAGGACGGGTCTTGTCATAATCTTCATTGCTGAGGCTTCAACTTAATACTTGGTTGCACCTCCTTTAAAAATCTGTGCTCTTGCTGGACATCTGCAGGACACTTTATTTAACAGTAGTCCCACTTAAACCTTTAAACAACCATCTGCTTTGTACACAGGGCCCGCCTTGACCAAAGCACTACTTTAACCATTTTAGATTGATAGATTGAGAATAATTTGGATCTATCTAACCTATAATTTCCCTGTAATGTTGGAATAAAATATCTGACCTCTTATGAAATGATTGTAACAGTGTGATTTAGCTCCCGGGTCTTAAACTCATTTTGGTTAGAGGCCACATTTAGCCCAATTTGAGCTCAAGCAGGCTGGACCAGTAAAATAATGACATAATAACCTATTATAATGACAACCCCAAGTTTTTCCTCTTTGTTTTAGTACAAAAAACCCCTTCATTAACCCTAGAACACTATCGCTAAAATTAGTAACACCATCACTAACGACGGGTGATTTTTACCCGGTATAATATACCCAATAAAAAGTACTTGCCATCAAAATATATTAAAATATCACAATGCAC
>JAPTGZ010000005.1:357120-378109 GCA_029814645.1 Fowleria isostigma | reverse complement strand
AACGCAACATAATGAAAATATTGTAAACATGTTTGCCCGGGTGAAAATCACCCGGTGATAGTGTTCTAGGGTTAAATGATGAAAATATTTATTTTCCAAAAAAGATGTGAAAAACCTGAAAAAAAAGAAATTTTATTTGAAAAATTAGTGCAGTTTTGATAATATTATGCCTCAGCTTATTATTTATGTGTACATTGCAATGTTACGCAAACATGTGGTAACAGGCATAATATTGTTGAATTAAATGAAATTAAATTAAATATTGTTAAATATTGTCACATAATGTTTGAAGAAAAAATTTTGTTGTCATTATTTATAGGTTATTATATTATTTTACTTGAGATCACACTGCTCTGTTAGTGGAACCTGAAGTAAAATGATTTTGACAAACTTTACTGTTAATGTTTTCAGTATAATTTTGCACTTTCACTTCCGCATGTTTGAGACCTCTGATTTAGCCTATTCCTGATAGATAAAGTTTAACTGGAACTCAGTATGTTTTAACTGCACCTGCTTCAAGGTGATATTGATATGTATAAATAGAAATAAACAGAGGAATGTGTCTGAAACTTTATGGTCAACAGTGTATTTTTACTGAATTACATTATAGTTACATTTTATGAAAGGGAGAAATCATAGCAACACATCCAGGGAAAATGACACTCTACATGCAGTATATCTCAGAGTATTAAACTTAATTTTTTTTGTCTCTTTAAAAAGTGACAACAGTGTCAGAAAATACCACTGTCTTCTGTATTACCACATAACATGACTGGTACATACTCATGCAGCTTTTTTTATTAGAAGCAGTCAGTATCCCACTTAATGTGCTATAATGGTCTACAAGTAATATGCTTCCAGAATAAAAGTAGTTAAACTTTGCCAAAACTAATAAAGAAAAATTAAGTTAAAAGTGCTAGTTGGCTGTAGTTTCTAAGATACAGTCTTGGGCCAAAATGGGACATTCTGAGAATTAATGAAAGAATGGGTTTTATTCAAAAGGAATATTTGTCTCTGAGCTACAGATCTGCCTCAAAACACTGTCTGCACATGACAATACATTCACTGAACAGATTATTTCTAGTGGAACATGTATAAATCCATTGTACAAATGTACAAAAACTATTATGTATGTGTAATAACACACCATCATATCAAAAACATGAGCTAACCAGCACTTCTGAAATGTGTTTTCTGATTCATCTTATGATGTATGATTTAACACATATATTTTCTAAGAAATTGCAGAGCAGTGCTATTGCTGCATGGGTGGAACAGCAAGCAATTAAAGATGTCATTATCTAAAATTACAATTATTCAAACTGAATTTTTAGCAGGTTGTGACTCATTTTAACCATTAAATGTTCTTATTTCACATGCATCTATTTTAGAACTTCTCTGTTTCCTTCTGTAGAAGTGCTTTGAACATGTCTTTCTGTTTGAAACAATTTGTTCCTCCTGTCTCTTTGTTGATGCTTCAAGATTTATTAGGTTCTCAGGACAGTCACATGCAGACACTGGGTAATTGCTTATGAAATACACACAGTGGTTTTCAGGCTGGCATTTGTCTCCTTGTTTTGTAGTTTTATAGGTAGAGTCAGTCCACATGTGGCTGTCTGAGTGGTTATAATGGTTTCGCGGGACAGCTGCAGCCTTATTAGGACTTCAACTGAGTCATGACGACACACGCTCTTCATCAGCTGTAGGTTGTCACCCAGGAGTGTGTATGCTGTTCTGCTAAATGCTTCTGAAAAAGGTTAAGTAGTTACTTTTGAGGTGAAGCGCATGTCTCCACATTCTTTGTCTGGGTGTGTTTTTAGAGGAAGAGGCCGTGTTATTCTTTGTTCTTTTTGACGCAAGTTTCCTCAGACCTCAAACAGTTAAGGTTATCATCACCAAAAACACACACACACACACACATGCATATTAAAGTACCAGGAACTGGTTCAATACATAACTGACTTTTGAAGTCCATAGGATACATCTTGCACACATCTTTATCAAAAGTTAAAAAAAAAGAAGTTTGTATGTTCTTTATGATCATGTCTTTACAAATTCCAGAATTACTTGATTATGGAACAAATCACTTATTGATAAGTGATTAATAAATAATTAATAAATGACTAGATACATTAAAATGTCAACTAAAAAACTGTCTAATTACCTAAACAATAATAAAATGAGCTTGTTCAAAAGTGTTTTTGTTTGTTTTCTTTTTATTAATTTTATATAATCATGACATATTTTTTTTTTTTTTTTTTTTTTTTACAATATATCAAATTTCTGTGTCCAACAAATCACTTTCAACTAAGTTATCCATTACAAAAACACTTCTAAAGGAAGTGTGTTAATTCCAAATCACATGACGTACTCCACATGATGTCATTTCCTCCTGAAGAAAATTCCAGACAGACTCCAACATATGTTCTGTCTCCTGTTTCGTAGTTATTTAATATAAAGTAGTGTGTGAGTCAAGTGTGCATTTATCACACTCTTATGTCAACAGTGTTACTACAATATCTTTGTAAATTACTTTCAATTTCTGTTTGACTCAATTGTATATATGATATTTAGAAGAATCTCTCTGTAAAAATGTCATGTGGTGTTATGGTTGTGTCAATTTTAAGCCTGAAAACAGGAAAAATGTCAACTTTACCTGTCAACTATGATACCCTGTAAAGGGATTAAAACCTCAATTACATATTGAAATAACTACTCCTTTAATAACATTGCTTCATTTCTCTGGCATTGAAAGAAAAACAATCACACACTATTTCAAGACACGTGCTACTTATTGCCTTAAATCACAGACTTTACTCCAAACCCACCGTGTCACTGTGGTGTAAACAGCCTTTGTTGACATGTGAAAGCTGATTTGGGGCTTTCACATTTTTGTACAAAAAAAGTGCATACCTTGTGTTTTTCCTGCTGTAAATTTCATTCATGAAACTCTTCAGATAGAATACTATTTCACAGTGTGACATAAATCTGCCAAAGACGACTTTGTCTAAAGGTGGCAGTGCATGAATTGTAACCTATTGTGTGAGGTGGTGGGAGAGATTCTTTTGAAGTGGGAAAGAAGGAATTATGTTTTGCTTTGTGTGTCTTTATTGTTGGCAAATTGGGCCATAGACTCTTGCAACACGCATGCTTTCTAGACACATGCACACCCTGCACATGAACACTTTTGTCCTCAATTGTATTGTGCTGTTTTGTTGAGTGATATAGTAAATACTGCAGAAGCACACACACGAATCACACGTAACAGAATGAATACGTAGTTTATTAGTGTCATTTATATATCTAGTTGGCGTGGCTTGGTTGTGGGCTGCCGGTCTAACGCGGTGTCTCTCTCTCACGGTGTCTCTCTCCCAGGACGGGGGGAGTCTGGTGGACTCCAGTGGGGCTGTGCGGCTCCCACTCTATACTGCCTGGCTGGAGCTCTATCAGAAAGAGGTAACCTTTGACCTCTAGCCTAGTCCCCACTGGTGCTTCTTCCTGTGGTGTCTCATATAGACCCTGCTCTGCTTCTAGTACAGTCTGCTGGACTAACTCTACATGCTTACCTCAGATAAACTGGAGGTAACATGGCCTCTAACACCAGGGCTGTAGTTTAGTCTGGGTCTGGCCCGGACTTTGGTGTGCTTTTCTGGTTTTGGTTTGGCATAGAGGGTGTGTGGAATTTGTAGTAGTGCAATGTAACCTCACTATCTTCTGTCCTTTCTGTTTCTGCCTTCCTGGTGGAGATCTAGATGTGATGCACTGCCTATTCCTGTGGTTCTGAAAAGCGTGAACAGTGGGGAAAAAGGGTTGGGTTTTTTTTTGTTTTTTTTTTCCCATTGGAAATGGTGTACAGGCTGAGATAGTAATGGGGGAGGTACTTCTGTCTTTCCCTCATATACAGTGTTTTTGCAGGGTCTTAATGCTGTCCCCCTTGGATGCCTACAAGGAACAACTCATATACTGTTTGTTACTAGGTCTAACCATGGACCATTTGTTTTTCTGGTGGCCACAATTGTCAGTACTTTGGGAAAAACCAGTAAAAATTTATTATTATTAGAATAACATTTTTTAAATTAAAAAATAAACAAAAAATGTTAGAATTTAAACAAATAAATTTACAAAATTAAAAACAACTTTTAAAATATGCAAAAAATTTAAAAATAAAGAAAAATTTAGAGAAATAAAGAAAAAAAATGAAGAAATAAAAAAAAACAATGTTTAAATAAAGAAAGAAAAACTAAAGAAAATGAATTATTTAATTGTATTGGTTGTCCTAGTATAATCTAATGGTCATCAAATCATGTCTTTAGGGACTTAACAGAGGTGTCAAAACTCGTCATTAAGGGTATGGGAGGTTGTCAAATGTCGTCTTTATCGGGGAAAGAGTTAAAACGTCTTAAAAGTCTTGAATTTACAAATCTGCATTTAATACCTTAAAAAAGTCTTTAAAAGTATTAAATTTGATATGGTAGGTCTTAAGTTATGGTGCCGTAAACTTGTTGGCTTTGTTGTGTTTAAACGTTACAACAACGTATTAGGGAAGCGTAAGAAAATAAAAATACTTGTCACTATGAGAATAAAGTCATAAAATATTGTGATAAAACCCATAATTTTCTGGAGAACTTGGAACATAGTGTATATTGAAATTAGAAACCAATTATTGCTAACTTTGCAGTCCCTGGTGAGGAATGACTCAGAAAGGTGGGAATCAAGGCGTTGAAGTATTTTTCAATTAATTTTATTTGTAGAGCCCAGTATCATAACAAAGTTGCCTCACAGGGCTTTACAGAAATTGGTGACTGTAAAACTAAACAAGTCAAATAAATAGTCGATAAAGCAGATGGATTAATGTCCCTAGCATTCCCCATCCACAGACCCTCCTTCTCAGCAACAAAAATCTCCAAAACCCAGTGGGAAAGGAGAAACCTCAGAGAGAAGGAGAGATCCACTCCCATGGACGGACAGGCTGTACATGAACCAGGACTGACTACATTTTATGGTGTAATTTCAGTCTGTAACGATGCAGTAGGGTGGGGGGGGGTACATGAGCTGGTCCATCCAGACAGGTGAGGGAGTTAGGTTCAGGTTCACAGGTCAGGACTGGGCCTACATGAGTCAAATCGGGTCCTGTCATCATTGGGCCTCAGGCGGCTACATCTGGTATAGTAACCACTCCCCCAGAGGAAAAGATTAAGTAAACTGAATATTATACATTATAAGTAAAGACAAAAAGTGGTATATGATACCAGAAACAGATGATAGGAGTCAGTGCGCTGTGCTTCCCCCAGTATTATCACTCCTAGGACAGCTTAGACTGAATTGTGGGTTTAAGTCTATCCTTAACTAGCCTTTTCAAAGAGGAACATTTTCAATCTAATCTTAAATAGAGAGTAAATAAATAAGTGTTCCTAAATTTTTGGAGTCACAGATTTTTGCTATTATTGCCATAAAACATTCCTGTAGAATTCGCTATGTATAGTTTTATATGCACATTCTACAAGTCTGCTTGTTTTTTGTACGTGTGCACATTCTTTCCATGTATGTCTGTGTACACATGAATGAGATGTATATGAACAGTATTGATTGTTGTACATGTATATGAAATTGCCACTGTACATGCAGTGCATAAGCTCAAAATAAACTAAACTGAACTAAATTAAACTAAACAGGCATTAAATTTCATTCCAAGTAGTCTAAAAAAAGGTCTTGAAAGGATCTTAAATGTGACTTGTAGAACCCTGGAGGAACTCTGATGTAGTAGTTTCAAATGTAGACATACATTTTTCATCATCTTGCTATTACCCTTCTCCTCTACATGTGTGTCACTTTCTCTGCCTTTCTGGAGAAGCACCTTGTATCCAAACAGCAGCGATGACACAGTAACAGTCTCTGCTCATCTGTCAGCGCTCATTGACTTCCTCCATTGAGGATTGTTCAGGTGAAATAAACATGTCTGAGCACTGGCAGGTCGACAGTCAGGTAGGTAGACACCCAGTGGGCGGTGATTGTGTTTTACTTGGCATCAAAGCAACGGCCAAAGCACCAGATCTGTCAGAGAGGATTAAAGACGCTCAGAAATCGTCAGAGATGGCTCTTAATGAGCATGGACAGACCGTGTCTCAGGGCGCAGACATCTGTTGAGACTTTAATTTAGTTTGATGGGATTTAGATGCCCTTAATCCTCTTTTATGTTACACTGAGATTAAAACATACCCTTAATGGTTTGTATTAATTGAAGATTTAGCTATACAATAAAAAAATGTAGTTACAGTGAATTGAGCTAATGGCTTCACCCAGATTTGTGATGCTACATTTAACTTGGATTAATGTTACTTCTTAAAAAGTATTAAGAGTTTATTTTCTCCACAAGATCACATACCAGGCAAATTTATATTCTACCCTTATTTTCATCAATTTTGTATACATGAAAAATGCATTAAATTGTTTAATTTAGTCATGTAAAAGATGGGAAAAAAGTGTGAAGTCATAAAACAACTTCAGTGTCCGCGCTTCCGTGTGCGTCAAGGTGAGTAATCTACAGCTCAGTAGTGAAAGACGATGTGTACAGCATTGCGTTATAGTGGAATGACTGTAAATCTGATAAATCTGTCACCGCAGACCGCCTTCATACATGACTGACTGTATCACTACATCTCAACTTTTCGTCTTTTATCTCTTCAGTGCATTCCTTCCCTGCTGAGTGTGTGTGTCACTAAAAGAAGGAGGTTTCATCCACCTCACCTAACATGACCTAAACCTTCCTTAACATTCACAGAGGAGGATGAGACTGGAAGAATTACACACAGAGAAAATGTCAATATAGTTTATTGCAGCTATAAAGAGTTGGCACTGATGTTTGTGTTCCCCTCCTGCTGCTTCGTCCGTCTGTCTGTCTCCCTGGGTTCTCTCTTATCTCTTCTCTCTTATATATACACACATCTCTTATCTCTGTTATGATCCCTATCAAGTTTGGGTTTATTGTGCTTCTGCTTGTACTGCTAAACATCAGCCTCATTCCAGATGATGGGGAATTACTTTATGCTGCACTTTTTTGCAAGTTTAGATAACAGTGAGATAATTATTATAAAACCACAGCTCCCTCAATGATCCAATTTAGATATGAGCTGCAAATTAAAGATAAATTGTCCATATTATCTACAAATGAGGGCTAAGGTAATTGTTTTTTTCTGACATATTAAGGCTTATGAGTAAATAAAGCTGGATTATTATTACATTTTTAGTTGATGACACTATAGTATTCGAATATTAACATTTCATCCAAATGCAGATAATATTAAGTCAAACTCCTGCTTTGTTTCAGGCAGTGTTAGCCAAAAAAAGAGCAATATTATTGCTCTTTCTTGGCTTGGATTTATTAGATTTATTGGATATATTCAATCTGAATGATCCCAGTAAGTCATCACTATGAATTAGGGCTGGCTGAAACACAAAAGTCATTGCATTAATGTGCTAGTCATACTTACTTTTTGAACAGTTGCCAAATTTGTAATTGTTGGATGTTTACGGCACTCTTTCTGCCCAAGTGCAAGATAGATTTAGTAAAGCCTGAAACAGTTTTTAAAGTGTCTTAAGGAATAAAAAATATACCATTCACCAACTACTTATTTATTCAGTTTATTTTTTATAATTACTTTAACACAGAATCTGACTAAACTACAGGACTTCCACAAGCCAGGAAAGTTATTGCACTACTAACGCTGACCCATAGGAATCCACGGGTTCTAGAAGCAGCGGATTTGATAAAATGGGGAGTTGCGCTAAGCTGACTGGTGTAACACACCGAATAGGAAAAAAAATCATGGTTCTAATTTTGTTTTGTTTTGAAATCAAAAGTAACGGAATAGAATGTATTCATCATGACCTTATAAATGTCTTTGAAAGTACTGTGCATCATTTCTGTATGACTTCATCACATTCACATGACTGGATGAGCTGACTAAACTTACTGGTGTAATGCACGGATTAGGAAGAAATAGAATGGCCCTCATCTAGTTTTTTTTGACATCAACATTGACCATAGACCTTTACACAGGACTGAACATGACGGTTTATTGCGACTCATTGCTATCCTGTGTCCGGACCTGCTGAACTCCGGTCTGTCTGTTCAGAGTCTGCGCAGAACGGTCTGTCAAGGCAGCATAAGACTTTTACACAGGACTGAACATGACGGTTTGTGAATGTTACTATTCCTGGCAGCAAGTAAAGGCACCATAAGACTTTTTTATCGTGGTTTATTGCAACCCACTGCCGTCCTGTGTCTGGATCCATTGAACTCTAATCCGTCTGAGTAGAGTCTGCGCAGAACAGGGGGCGTGGTCTGTTGGGCTGGGTCTGACTGGGGACCGGCAGAGTAGAAATGGGGCCACTGTAAGAACCAGACTGCTTTTATAATATAGATGTTGGAAGAGTATAGATGCTCCCTCTATAAAACAGAAGATAGAAGAACTTTAACCCTTTAACTACCCCACCAAGAAAAATCTGATGGAAAAAGTTTGTATTTCTTATTCCCTTGGTTGAATCGTTTCTAAATTTATTTATTTTTTTATGATACTTATTATTATCAACTCAGAAAGTGTAAAAAATTACGTACTAGGTTAAGGCTTTCAACATATTCATGATGTACTACCACTAAATGTTTAATATTTGCAGCAATAGATGAACACAGGTTTTGATTTTATAACAAATAATCCACTATTTTAAACTGGTTTAGTTATTCTACTCATATAAACTATTTGGTTGAACATGCTTTTTTTTTTTTTTTTAATTATTACATATCTTATTGAATTTTTCTTGTGGTATCAAATAATATAATTATGTTCGGGAGGGCCTCTTATACCATGATATGCCCAAAAAAGTATTCATGTCTTTCATATTTTCCCCAAAAACAGTCTAAATGTCTTTAGTGATGTTCAGGTTTTTTGGTTTAATTAGATTCAGATAAGTTAAATATTCCACTTATTGAAATATAGTGACTCAAAATGTGATTAAACCATATGGTCGCGCAAGCAGTTAAAGGGTTAAAATATGTTGAATCTTAAATTTGAATAAGTAAAATGCCCCTCTCTAAACTGAACCAATATGAGTTAAACTACTATCCACTCTGACTATGAGGATTGTAAGACTCACATAAAATTGCCCAATAAAACAAATCTCCATTCATCATGATTTCCAAACAGATTTAAGGTAGTGTTATCCTGTGCATGACCCAAAAGGAAGAAACAAGAAAATCATTAAATCCTGCAAACTAGAGATGAACCAAAGTCTATTTTGTTTTAATATAAGAGGGGGTTAAGACATGAGTGATCAGGTAATCCCACTGATGGAAGCGTAAGGCCAGGTGGTCATGTTTTTAGTGTTGTAAAAGGAATTTTCTCAAGCCCTGCCAAATAGGATACAGTTACCCTTACCTCAGTATATGTGCTGTCTACACATTTGTTTTGCTGTTGGAAAGAACCAGAGCAACAAAGGGCGCTGTCCATCTGTTACTCTAAGAGATAGAAGTGTGATGAGACGACCAAGACAGCAGTAACGTATAGGCTTGAACATGGGACATGATAGACTTGTGTAAAGCCTCTGGGAACTTGTGTGTGTCTGTTTCTGAATAATTCACACTTCTAGGTTTACATAGCCTGGGGGCAGGTTAGGTAATGTGGACATGACAGTGTCTGCTGCTGCCAGAGGGAAGGTGGGACACACCAGCCTGTGCATGACTGGGCCAAAAATCAACTTTATACATACACAAGTGTTGCAAGTTAATAGCAGCAGTATCTGAAAGAGATGTTTACCTTGGTTCAAGGCCCATATTCTTTTGGCATGCAATAGTTACTTTATGGATGGTTGATGACACTAAAAACATGTTTTGTGCTCTCACACATCATCAGATATACTTAAAAAAAAAACAGGGAAGAGTAATTTTCAGCTAAGAGGCAGAGAAACAATGGCATTTCCTCAGACAAGCCCAAATAAAAGGCTGTGCCCCTCTTCCTTTATTATCAAAATGCACCGTGTGGCTGTCTGCAGCTCCACTAGCCACTTCCTGCTTCAGACACACACAAACTTAAACACAATCTGCACACATCCTTCCCATACTCCCAAACACAGTCACATAATCACCGTCAACTATTCCCTCCATCCTCTCCATTCCACACAGACAGAGACGGACAGACACATACATTTTACACCCGGTCATTAGTTGCTCTTTTTGACAGTTTTTGCCGTGTTGTGTTGTGCATGTAACTCGATCTACGTAACCAGGCTTTTTATTCCAGCTGCAGGGCCGGTTGACTTATCATGTTGTCTTTGACAGGCAGCGGCGATGGTAATAGAGGTGTCAGTGTGTGTTGGTGGGAAGGATAGGGTGTGTGTTCCTGGGTGGGTCTTAATCTGTCTCAGTTTGCTGTGTGTTTGTGGACAGACAGGGTGTTTCTAGCGGGTGAGTTTTTGAGGCAGTAGTTGCTCTCCCATGAAGTTTTTTTTTTGTTTTTTTTTAATCTATGTGTGTGTCCACTCAGTCCGTCCGCTCGTGTCCTCTGCCCTCCTTGTCTTTGTGGCAAGCTGTGGGGATCAAGTGCGTTGCTATGGCTGCAGCAAGCCTATCGCCCCTGGAGACGACACCTTAGAGAGAGGGAATCTTCTGCAGCTCAGAGTAGAGCGGAGGGTAAATAAGAGACTCTCAAGGGGCCCCTTAGAGTCGGGGCCAAGTGCACTTTAAAACAGGGGTCACAAAGTGCCTGCAACTTTATACAGATACACAGCTAACACACAATCACATGAATGCAGAAACACACACAGGCACTTTACAGTTTAGGTATTTTTTACTTTAAATATGGAGACAAAGACATTTTCATTTTGTGGTAATCCTTGGAAATATTTTATGCACTGACACTTTATTAGGTACATGTATGGAAGTAAATATGTATCATCAGATATTAAATAGTTGTATTTTGCAAGGTTTTTTTTTTTAATTAATAGTTGTATTTTATAATTGACATTTTTTTATAGTTGATTTTTTTTTAAATAATTGAATTCAGAATATTAAACTATATGTGTAAAAATTTAGCTATTCAAAAAAATTAACTATAAAAAAATGTTAAATTATGAAATACAACTATTCAAAAAAATTCTAGTGTAAAAAAATTCAAATTATAAAATACTGTACAACTATTCAAAAGAAATTCATTATTAAAAATAATTCAATTATGTAATACAACTACTTAAAAATATCTTGCAAAATACAACTATTCACTATCTGATGGCACAGATTTACTTCCATATACATGTTGCTAATACCAAGTATACTTAATAAAGTGGCCAGTGACTGTATGTGCTGCTGCTTCAAATTTTGATGTCTTGAGCATGTTCCTCTCCATTTCAATTTGTAACTATTGGTTATTTGACTTACTATTCCATTTCTATCAGCTCAAACCAGCCTGGTCATTGGCATCAACAAGACGTTTACACCCAGAAAATTGTTGTTTAGTCTAATGAATATTTTCCTTCTTCTCAGACCTCTGGAAATCCTAAAAATTGTTATGCGTGAACACATAAGACAGTAGACAGAGGTGTTTTAAGAATTCACATTCATTCCTCAGGTAGAAGTATAGATGAGACTGCTGTAGAAGCTGAAGTATCAAGTCAAGTTTTTTACTCAAGTAAAAGTGTAAAAGTACTGGTTTCAAAACTACGTAAAGAATAAAAATAAATGGGAAAAAATGCCATTAGAACAAAAGCTCAGGCTGCACCACAGGGGTCTATAGAGCACTACCCCACCTCCCCAAAACACATTTTTCTGAAGGCTCATATACGCCCACTGAAAATGAAGGCCTTTTAGTCCATTGCAAATGTATTAAACAACCATATATGTGTACTACTGAGCCTTAACATGGGATTGGTGGAGTGGAAGATATGATGACTAGCTGAATATAAGTATTGGAATGATACAAAAAGTCAGGTGTAATGGATTGCATACAAAAACCAATAGGGTGTCAGAATGGTATATGTTTATACGTCTCATCCAACCACAACCATAGTCACTCTTATCTGGATGGAGCAATTTATCTGCATAGTTTTTTATTTAAACGATGACAAGCCGAAATGAAAACAAACTAAAATGAAACAGGAGTAACAAGGCTATTTTTAAAAATGTAAGGAGTAGAAAGTACAGATAACTGCATGGAAATGTAAGGAGTCGAAAAACAACAAAAAAAGTTGGTTGAAAAATAATTACACCAGTAAAGTATAGATAACCCAAAGTCATACTTAAGTAAGGTAACTAAGTACTTGTACTTTGTTATTTGACACCTCTGAAAGTAGATCAGGAGTTTCTGAAATACTCAGACCAACCTTAAATCACCTTTTTTTCTCTATCCTGATGCTCTGTTCTGACCATACACCATGCTTTTGACCTCGTCTACATACCTAAATGCACTAAGTTGCTGCCATGTGATTTTCTGATTAGATATTTGCGTTAACAGCCTGTTGAATGATGTTCCTAATAGTGAGTGGTGTGTATGCAGCTCTTGTTAGAATTGATATATGGTGTGTTGTCATGTCATGAGGGCTGAGTGTAGTTGTAATCATACATGATTCAGTCTTTTGTGTGTGTATTGTGTGTGTGTATTGTGTGCTTGTCCAGACCAGTTAGCGTATTGTATGAACTAACAGCTGGTTAATGCTCCTATATCCCCTACTTGTTACACACACATATGCTGAATACATGTGCATGTATGTGCCAGGCTATGATTTATGAGCACATATAGCAGCTGCATGCTTTGACTGCAGTATATGGGTCTATTATGTGTGATATCTGGGTCTGTCACTCTTTCTTTCTTGTTTTACTTCCTGTCCTTCTTGTGTTTATCTCATCTCTTGTTCTCTGCTTGAGTGAGCAATAACAGTCGATATGATCGTGCTCTGCTGAGTGATTTCCTCTTGTGTAGTCTTTTAAAACCCTTTATATGGTCACACTTTTGACACCTGCTGTTGTTTTTACTTTTTTTACTGGTTTGAGAAAGAATTTTTATGTTATATAAAAAGCAGCACATGAAGTCGCTATCATGAGTGACATGTTTTTGCTGCTTGATCAGATATCTGAGGAATTTGGTCACAAGCAATACACAAGTAAGGAGAGTAATGCAATCCAATTGCAGCGATATAATTTTGGTTGAACTGCTTGAAAACAACTGTGGCTTTATTTGTCTTGTCCTCTTTCCTCCTTCCAGTTTCCTTTTTCCTTTGCCACTGTTGTCTTTCTTCTGAACATTTGGGTGTTTATGTTGAGGTCATTGTCTGAATACATCAGACTGCAGACTTCATTGCAACAAGACCATTTATTTTTGGAATACATCCTATGGTCAGGGAAAAATCCTTAAAATCAATAAAATCCTGTAAATGTATCTGTTATTTTTTGGCCTTTTTAAACAAATTGCACACTTCTGCCTCATGTGTTTTGAGCGGTGACACATTTTTTGATCATCACACCGCAACCTGCAGTTATGTCAGGTTAGAACAGAATCCATGTTACATAACAAAATAATAAATCATAACACCTGGATGATTTCTTCCGGAGGATTTTCTGTTTTAATCATTACAATTGTAACACTTCACCTAAATTTGCGAGGCCTGTGGTTCAAGCGTGGGCTGCGTAGAAACACAGATGTCTACGGTTACCATGGTGATTTTAGGAGGCAAGTTGAAGGGGATTAAGACAAGTAAGCACCTGTCGATGGAAAGGTGGTGATTGGCTGGTTGCCACTGAAAGGGGTGCAGTTTCCTATCGGCTGTGATTGCTACACATGTTCCACTTACATGGTGATTATAGGTTAGTGACACACATACGCATTCTAAACAGCATGTACATGTACATTAACACAACAACATGCTTGGATTTGTTTAATATGAATACAGAAACATCCTGTTAACAACAACAAAATTAAACCACCTTTACCTAGATCAAATAAAATAATCAAAAAATTTGTATTAGTTCATTCATATTATTACTGTTTGTTGGGGTCATCATGTTTTGGAATAAATGGCTGCAGAAAGGTTTAGATCTTTATAGAAATAATTTCTAAATGTAATTTCATGAACTCAGAGAAGTGTTTAACCACATAGATAAAGAAGAATTCTTGAAATGTTGGCAACTGAAAAGTAGTGTGAGGAGAATATGCCTCAGGATTTTCTAAACTCACCTAGTGCACTGCATTCTGCATCAGGATTTTCTAAAAAAAAAAATAAAATTAAATACCCAAAATAGAATGTGTATGACAGCCTCAGATTAATTAGGTAACAATACTTTAAGTGTGAGATAGTGAAATGTAATATGGCCAGATGTAATCTGAAATGTAGGCAGGGATATGAAACATTCAAAGTGAGTTTATTCATTATAAAATACTGCATAGATACTATTTTACACCATTGGACCTGTTTAAAGTATATGTTGAAAATGTTATATGGAAGTTTGTTGTACTGGCATTGCCTTTTTGGTTAAAACAAAACCAACCTGAAATTATGATTTTCATAATGCTGATGTTAGGAGATTATTATTATTTTTTAAATTAATTATTCTCTTTTAATCTTTTTTCCACAGTGCTTTTTATTTATTTTTATCATTTAAGTGTAGTGGTTTGTATCTGTGTGCAGTAGCCTCTTTAATTGAAAAATTAATAAAAACTTGAATGACAAAAATTCATATTAAAAGAGGTTATATCTTATAGAAACCATGAAAAAGTTCATGCATTAAGTTTTGACCCTCAACCGATGCGTCTGCTGACCGCCATCTCTATTGTCAGTCAAAAGAAAGACAACAAAAGACAGTTAAATGAGATTAGGAGTGAAAGTGGGAGAAAGCAGAACAGTGACGTCAGAGCCATAATGCTGTTTTAGTTCCCCCCCATTTGTCTTTGTGGAAAGTGTGAACATGTTTTTGCTGGAAACAGTGGAAACAGGCCATGTTGAATGGAATGGCAGCGATAAACTACAATACAACTCCCAGAGGGGTGGAAACTACGCCCAGACCGGAACCCACCTGATCCAAAATAGAAGACGCAGCACCGCTCCGCTGCTCATTTTTTTGCTAATCTGCCAGTTTTTCTTTTGTCTCTCCCTGTCTGTCTCTTATTTCTGGCCAGTTTAGCTTGATATTTTTATGCAGCATCCCCTGTTTTTACCCTTTAGTTTCATCGTCCTTTGTCTGCCGTGTGTCTGCCCCACCAGTATCTCATTACTCTAATCCTATTTGTGTAGGAGACTAACGCACACACAGTTATCTTTCTCTCCATGCCTCTTCTGGATGTCTGTGTCTTCAGCAATAAATCAAAAAATGTATGTGGCTTTTGTCCAATAATTCCTAACACAGAGCTGTATAGACATGAATACTTTGTGGCTGGAAAGTCTTTCTTATTATCACTCAAAATGTCAACATTTAGTCAGCCTAGGTGGTTTATGTAAACACTTCTGTGATCTGATCTGGGATCTGTTGTCCTATTGTTGTGTGTTTTTACTGTCATGACATTTGCCTCTCTCCCAGGAGAGGCAGAAGACAGATCTAATCATTTTGATCTAATGTAACCACTTAAGGTAAAGAAATAAAATGAAGAAGTGTCATTTTCTTGCAGGATACAGTGTTGAATGATATTTTAAAATATCTGATAGTATTTTATATCTTTAACCCTTAAGACCCAGAACTACTTTTGCGCCACTTCCCAAATGAATATATCTAACCTTTCTTAAGTGATTTGTCACATTTATTATAACATTACCCTTTGTATATTGCATTTTATCAGTATAAATCCATTATTTTCCTGTATCTAATTCACTGATTATGTAGATGTTTATAAAAACTCAGATTAAAGTTGAGACTTATTTTACCAAAAATAAAGAAAACTGAAGAAAACATGACTTTTTCGGTAAAATATATCATTAACTGAAGACAAAACAAGCATTTTGATTTACTGTCAAAACTCCACGACTCATGCGTTTTACTGGTGAATCTCTTGTAGAAGATGATGTTTCCATGTTCATTACAGAGCTTCTGAACGTCCAAATGAATGTCCATATCTGATGACCATGAAAAGATGACAAACTGTATTTTACACCAATTATTGACATGTTTTGATAGAATTTATGGAAGAAGTGGTATTCAACAATTTAGATCAGTAGATGCTTTTGGTGGGTGATGGATGTTTGGGTTTTTATAGGTTAATCCTATAGGTGGTTAGTCCTTCATTGCTCCCTTTTATAAAATTAATTTACGAATTAACCCACTCGAATCTTTCTACTTGCTTCCTGTTCCAACGCCGCTATTGTTACCGAAAAGCTCCACGGGACTTTGGTCTCAGGTCGTATATTATAAAAACTAAACCGATTTTGTAGCCTGATTTTCTAAGCTGATCCACATTTTCTCAGATCCACATTTGTCGGCCAAAAGCCTTGATGGAGGACTTAGCCTACTTTGTAATCATTAGGTGTGAGCTCAGGCACAAAGGGTTTTTTGTCATCTTAAGCCAACAGAGGCCTGCGTATCGCTGCTCCAAGTTGGTTAAAGTCAGCTCCACATTGTTTGTGCAGATCTAACACACACTGAATGAGTATCTAATCTGCTGTCCTGGCTGAGATGCTCAGACTGAGTTAAATCAAAGCCTACATTCAGTCAGTTGCTGCAAAAAAAAAATCTTTCTTTACATCCATGATTGACTGTGATCTCTTATAAGCTGGTGAATAACTGGCTACATCTGTTATTTTGTTGTATTTTTCAGCCTAACATCGGGCGCCTGGGCATCCCACATGGACCCTCTGGAGAAAAGGTGGCTGTGGTTGCTGTGGACGACTGTGACATCTCCATGGCAATCCGATTTGGAAACAAAATTGGCAACTACTCCTGTGCTGCACAGGGTACCCAGACTGGACAGAAGAAGTATGTTGTCCAATTCATCCTTTTCTTTGTACTCTTTCACCCCCCACCAATCCACTCTCCCCAATACACACACACACATACACACACGCACCCATTAGTATCCTGTGGTAGCAAGACTAATGGGCAAATATGTTGTACCTAAGGAGCTGGGTCAAATTGCCGTCATTTCACCAGATTACACAACTCTGGTTCCCCATCTTCTCTTGCCATCCTCCTAATCTCCTGGTTCATCCTCATGGCGTTTCTGCTGCAGCACAGCCTAAATCTCATTTCAGCACTGCTTAAACTGACTTAGTGGGTGTTTACCACAGACTAATTAATTTTCATTTTTGTACCCATGAGAGACTTTTTTTTTTTTTTTTTTTGTTAATGACTCTTGTGGAGGGCTAGCAAGCCGAGACACATTTAGTATGCAGAGGGTGGGGACAGAGAGTGAGAGAGCTTCAAAGCAGAGCTAATGAGGTTACATTCTTTTAAGAACTTGTTGCACAGGTCACAGAAGCTCAGAGGCGCGTAGAGTATACTTTTAAAGGTGTATCCTCTTACTCTGAAAGTAATGTATACACGTAGAATATACAATTATACTCATGTGGACTCAAATTAATGCAAAGACCTCATGGTTAAGCTAGGGAAATGTCTTAACATGTTACAGTTTGACGTGGTAGGGAAAAATTTGCAGTTTTTTGCGGAAGTAAAACATAAATTCTACCATAGTCCTTATGCTATTCATTAAATCAAGCATATTCAGTTTATTATGTATAAATTCCTCTATTCTTTACCTTTCATTTTTTTATACTGAATTGTGTAATCGGTACCATCAGGCCTGTGATACACCACTGTGCCTCTCTCAGAAGTCAGCTGGGATGCATTGGATAAGTGGGTATAGAAAGTGGATGAATAGATGGATTACTTTTGTCCCCTGGTAAACTTGGAAGCAGACAAATCATTGGTTAGCCATGAAGAAATGAGATCTTTATCATATTGTAGAATGCATCAAGAGATTTCTGCATTAGTGGTCTTAAAACTGTTACCATTCACAAAATTATGATTGATATTGTGAGTGATATTTTGCTTTTTTAAATGGAATTATGCATTTTAAAACATTTCCATGTAAATGCTATGTTTGGGTCTGAATTCTTTAATAATTCAATTCCACAGGCCCATCTTTTACCCTCTTTCTGAGTAATGACACCAGAAAGGTCGTTTTGAGCGCTTGTCCTTTAAAAACAAATGAAGGAATTAAAACAGGTTGTAGAAATCCACTCGATTTTTGCCCAAATGAATATAAAAGTTTAGCAAACTCTGACCCCTTTAACTAAATTCTGATGGGATTATTAATAGTTTATTTATCTAAATTGCTGATGGATCATTAGACTTGTCAACAATGGGGTTTTTTTAAATGAGAGAAAAATATCTGATGTTGACTAACTCAGGCACAATGATTCCAATCTCATCAAAATTGTTCCCAGTACATCAGGATTTTGAGCGATGTCAATACATAACCATTGGTAACATGTCGAGCCGGTCTTTCAGTTCTATAACCCACTCATCAGAACTCAGATGGCTTTCAGTGCCTGAAACAGAAATTTGGTGCATTCCAAAGGAATGCAAAGCTGAAAGCAGGACTTTTCATTGGACCCCAGATTGGAGAACGGTGTGGAAGTGGTGCTGAATGCTATGAAAAATAGTGCCCCGTGTTATGATCAACTAGATGAGGACTTGTTACCCCAGTTTGGGTGATGTAACGGGTGAACAATTTTAGCCAGATATTTCTGAAATGGAAACCACATACATACTGTTGGTTCCTGTGGGACACTGTCACAACCTGCAAGAGCAAGTGTATTTCTGAACTATTCTGAGTCCAACTGATGGGCTTTGCTATTTAGGTTTGTTCTTCATTGGGCTTGATTTTCCCATCTATAACCCAATATTGACCTGTTTTGCTTATATTATATTAAGATTGCCAGTATATAAGAAAAGGTTCAGAACTAGGAAATTTGTGTTAATCTGTACAGACTCACAAAACAAATAGGTTCACACACTCATTTATTCCCTCTGTCATAAGGCTGCTGAAAGAGTTAGGGTTTTAAGGTGCCTGTTTATTTATTTACTGTTTTTGACTGCATTGATGTGTATGATGATGATATATGAAATGTTAATGTCTGTGTTTTTTTGTTTTTTAATACTGATCCAATAAAACTTCATTGGAGACTGTTAAATGCTTAATCTGTCTGTCTGTCTATCTATCTAAATCTCAAAATCCTGACATGCTAGAGAAATTTTAATTCCACATTTGTAAATAGCATATTTAGTCTAGGTCAGACTTTTTTTTTCATAATCCAGTGTTCTTTAACTCATTCCAGAGGCTGTGTTGCCTGCTGCATCTCTTGCATTCTTGCATCACCACCACCACTACTATATTTACTCTAAATGCACACAGTTCATACATTCAGTGGTTTGGATTTGCATTGTGTTGCATCACATTAATTCTCAAAAATCCCTTTGGTGTTTGATGTTGAATGTTTAGGAGCTAAGAGTGTAAGCAGCTTCCTACGTGACCTCCAAGGTGCAGCCTGACTCGGTGCTAATGTTGCACCTTGTGACAGCTTGGACACAATAACCTCATTTCAGAAATGTCAGTCATGCTGAGGGCTGATGTGTTACCTCAGTCGCCCCTTCAGGGTTAAGTTAGTGCATTGAAGATGATAAGGAACTCCACTTTCCAGTCAACAGTCCATAAGATAAAGTCTTTTCTTCAGAATTATTTAATATTGCACATCAAACAATGAACATTTTTTTTGCATTTCGAACATGATCTCAATTTAATATCTAATTTTCTCACTGTGTCTTCTGCAGGTCCCTGGACTTGACAGGTCCACTGTTGCTCGGTGGGGTTCCCAACCTGCCTGAAGACTTCCCAGTCCGGAACAGAGATTTCATAGGCTGCATGAGGAACCTCAGCATTGATAGTAGACCCATCGATATGGACAGTTACATCGCAAACAATGGCACCACAGCAGGTTAGACATGCAGCACTTATTACAGAGCTTTACATGCATATTGAAATAGAATGCAATTTTAACAGCATCGAATAATCTTTTTTAGTTCTTATCAAATCGACAAAATTATGAATCAACTTTTTTTGTTGTGCTTCTAAACATATATATTTTTAAATGTACAAATTGACTAACTATACAAAGCACTAATTTATGAAGAAAAAGAATGTAGTTCTTTTTGGATTTGGTTGTCATAATTTAGTATTAAGCTGGTATGTGAAATCTTATGAGTTAATGTGAATGGGTATTAGCTGAAAGGAATTTTATTTCTTTGAGCTACCAGTTCTACACTGTCTGCACATTAGAGTACACCTTTGAGATTACCTCCAGTCTGTGATTTATAAATCTATTATATAAAAATACAAATGGTTTATTAAATATCTTAGAAACATCAGCCAAGATGCAATTTTGTTATCTTCAATTGTAAGATTTTTTACATCCAAAGGACTTAAATATTCACTTCCTTATGCGTTCCATGTTTAGGTTGTCCTGCAAAGAAAAACTTCTGCTCAAACGATGTGTGTCAGAATGGAGGAGTTTGCAGTAGCAGGTGGAACACCTACAGCTGTGACTGTCCAACTGGATATGGTGGAAAAAACTGTGAACAAGGTAAAAAAAACAAAAAAAAAACAAACAAAACTGTGTGTCAGGATGAAATGTGTGGCGTTTTTTTTAAGGAAGAGATGAACCATACAAATATTTAAGATTTAAAGGAGTGATATTTTGCATTTTTAAATGGAATTATGTATTTTAACACATTTCCCTGTGGTCTCTATAAACTGTAAATGCTGTGCTTGGGTCTGAATTCTTCATTAATTCAACTCCACAGGCCCATCTTTAACCCTATTTCTGAGTAATGTCATGAAAAGAGTTGTTTTGAGCACTGGCCCTTTAAATGTAAATGAGCCACTTCCTATGCCACCCCCTCCTGGTTGTTGACTGTACTGATCTGACTTGTGTTCATTAATACAACCAACAACATTTTGGGTAATCAGTT
>JAPTGZ010000005.1:341380-351970 GCA_029814645.1 Fowleria isostigma | reverse complement strand
GTCCAAACAAATGTACCTTTAGTTGTATCAGGCATTAAAATGAACAAGAAATTAAAGAAAACATAGGGTGGTCTAATTATTTTTTCTGTGACTGTACAATATATTCTAGACAAATATTATGAATATGACAAGTAAAAGAACATACTTAAATAAGTGTACAAAAATATTGTTTTGTGTAAAGCCTTGTCAGGAGTGGGATTTGAACCCACACCTCCATTCAGAGACCAGAAGGAAAGAGCTGATTCTTGAGTGTGGCGCCTTAGACCACTCGGCCATCCTGACAACCACAAACTGGATGCCATGTCCCTGGGCAGTCAGTATCGTCTCAGATCACACCTGAATTAGCCAGCCCTAAAAGAAAACCACTCATTTTCCCTTGAACCTTGACCCCTATGACACGCATCACTTCCTGTCTGCAGCAGGATGTGGGATTCCCCCTCCATGCCTGACTGAACCACCATAGGTGTTTAGTCTCTCCTGCCCTCATACCGCCGTTTCTTGTCCCCTATCAGATCACATTGCGGAGGCTGAAGATCACTTCTTCAGTGGAGAAAGAACCTCTGTGTGTGTTTGTATGAATGAGTCACAGTTGATTTACTGATTTGAAAGTGTGGAGGAAGTTTATTCTAGATTCAGGGTGGTGAAAAGCGTTTAGTCAGAGATAACCTTAGAAGATAGTCTGCTATCAGATGTAGCCCTGCCGATACAGCGATGTCAAAACTCGATCAACCATCACTGTAACACCTGAATTATACTGTAGGACAACAGGTGCACGAAAGACTGAATTTAAATGTTTTCCACAGAGCTTTTGTTCTTAATGTTTCTTTGTTTCTGATGCCAGAGTGAAGAAGCCATGCCCAGACGGGTGGTGGGGGACGCCCATGTGTGGACCCTGTAACTGTGATACCAGCAGAGGATTTTATAAAGACTGCAACAAGACCACAGGAGAATGTCGCTGCAAGGTAATAGATATACAAAATTAGCCATTCTTATTTTGTTTATTGACCAAAATATATACATTTCCTTCTTTATGTCTTGTCCAAATTGACCAATTTGAGTTTTTCCTCTTTCTACAGGAAAACCACTACCGTCCAGAGGGTGAGGACAGATGTTACCCCTGTGAATGTTTCCATGTTGGCTCAGACTCACGGACATGTGACCCAGTCACCGGGCAGTGCCCATGTAAAGGAGGGGTCATAGGTCGTCAGTGTAACCGCTGTGATAACCCTTTTGCTGAAGTCACAGTCACTGGATGTGAAGGTATGTCAATTCTTACATATAATCATACTGTATATTTTTTAATGTATTGCAAGGACATTTCTATTGGTTTTCCTGCCTTCTCTGTGCAAGTGATATGCTGGACATTCACAACGAGATAGAAATCAGCTAGCGTTAGTATAATAGCAAGTTCATATATGTACTTCATGGATGGGACATGGATGATGTGTCTGGCAAAACCATGATGTTCAGATGGGTGTTTTTTTTTTCTAAATGAATAAAAGACTTCATGAAACATATTCATGACATGACAGTGTCAGCGCAGTAATGAAAAAGTCATTAGAAAAGTTTATTGTATTATTCCTGCAAATGTTCTGCATCACAAAGTGAGGTGGATGAATTAACCAAGTGTCAAAAGGAGACAAATAGTGTCGCTCACATCTGCTGGTGCTGCAGTTGAGCTAACTCTGGGTCTTTGTCGTCATCCAGTCAAGCAGAAGATGCAAGTCTGGCTACAGAGCTAGCTTGGCAGTGGGACTGCAACCACACAATACAGTATTGATGAATAGAAGACAAAAACGACAAAGTCCCCAAGTCAAAATGAATGTCAGTGTGCTTACTCTTTGACCCAATATGAAGCTTCTCAGAGACTCAAGACGTGGTCAGACTTGTAATGGACGAAAACACTGTTACAGTATGAGAAGAACTGTTTTTTTTATTTTTCAAAGTCAAATTCAAAGTCAACTTTATTGTCAGATTTGCCATATGTGCATTACATACAGAAGAACTGAAATTACAAGACTCAAACACCCCACAATGCAAAATGAACATAGTAGAAAAAAATATATATAAATAATAATAATATCAAAATAGAATAGAATATAACTATATAACTCCAACCTATGAACACTAAACATTAAACTCTAAGTAATATAACTGCGCATGTACATACAACAATAAAGAGCAGGGGTTTGAGGAGATAATAAATACAGAATAAAAGTGCAACAGTGAAGTTAACAGATGAGATATTGATAACAGAAGTTGTTGGTTTAAAGTGACTGTTGTTAGTGCCTCACATCTTTCGGGTTAAGGACATTTCTAACATTGATATTGTCAAATCAGTTAGTCACAAAAAAAAGCAGTAGTGCCAATAGTAGAAAGACAACACAATGGCGTATAAAATCCAAGCAAGCGGTGAAGTAAATGATGGAGGAGGGTAGGGATGAGGCAAGGAGGGTGAGGTAATATTTTGGAGGTCACTTAAATGTGACCATCCATGGCAAGCCTCATACCAGTCTGTCAGCAGTGCACCAAACACAAAACACAATGGCATGTCTGTGGTTAGTGTCACTGCCTCCCTCAATTTTAGTTCATTAGAAATCATTGACTAAGAAGAAAGTGCAATCTGAAAGAAGCAAAAGAGAAAATAGTGGGAGTCATACGTACAGACTAAAAACTTTTTATTTGGTTGAAAGTGCATTTTGTGTAATGTCTTAGCAAAGGAAAAAAGTGCATATGGGTTAAAACACTGAGGTTACAGTTCTTGTAATATGCAACTGTGCAAGTATGAAGAGTTGCAGACATGCCAAGATGTTAGCAGGTCCCAACGTGGAGATTTATGAACCCAGACATGCTGAAACAAAATTAATGCATCTGTCCTTTCCACAGTGGTGTACGAAGGTTGTCCCAAAGCATTTGATGCTGGAATCTGGTGGCCAAAAACCAAGTTTGGACGCCCTGCTGCCATGGACTGTCCCAAAGGATCCATTGGTGAGTATCACGTATCTTTCTGATGATAACAAGAACATGCAGTGGCAGAAAAAAAATATTAGACCACCTTATATTTTCTTCAATTTCTTGTTCATTTTAATGCCTGGTACAATTAAAGGTACATTTGTTTGGACAAATATAAAGATAACAACAAAAATAGATCACAAGAGTTTAATTTCAGAGCTGATATCTGTCCATTTTCTATGGTTTTCTTAATAATAACCAAAATCACATATGTTCTTACATCAATAGCTATGGCATTGTACTGACAAAAACAGTGCTTTTAGGCATTCCATGTTTTCTTTTTTGTCACGTTTTAGTCACATGATACACACAGGAGTTAGTACTTGATTACATAACCATTGCTTTTGATGATTTTTGATGGTCTAATAATTTTTTCTGTGACTGTATTATCAAGTTCACTGTGTGGATGTGGCCAAAACAATGCACAATCTACGTTATCTCACAAGAGTTTTAGGCCATTGATGTTAAGTTAAATATTTAAGTCAAGGTTGTATTTCAGGCCAAAATATTCAGCATTTGTATTAAGCTGCATCGATGGCAACATTTTAAAATCTCCTAGTAAACATAGAAACACAGTCTCTTTAGCATTCCTCCACTGTTCCAATGGTGTGTGAGAGACAAAGAAACCGAAGAGGTAAACTAAAGACTAGAGTTGACCAACCCTTTCCCAGAAATCCGTCACTTTCCTGGTTACCCTGGTGTAACTGCTGTCACCATGACAACCCTTTCATTGTATCCCCAGACCCGTTAGTGAATTTATTTGTGAACACAGCACAGACTGACAAACCGTTCAATCTCTTCTTCCATCGTAACAATAACATTAGAACAGACGTTGAATTTGGATTAAGTCTGTCCTAATCTGACAGAGGAGTTCACTGCCTTTCACTGGACATACAATTTTAATATTAATTTAAAACCACTGCTACCTTCTGAATGTTCAAAGGAATTATATTAAGAGCCACATGAAATGAATACTGTATAAATTTGATTACATACCTGCATTAATGGCTGAAAAGAACATACAGGAAACATTATGATGCTAAATACACTACTCATAAAAAGTTGGGGATATTTAGCTTTCAGGTGGAATTTATGTAAAAAGCAACAAGTTCACGCTACAGTGGTACTATATCATGAAAGTAGGGCATTTAAGTAGAAGGATGCAATGGTGATTTCCTCATCTCAAACACTTTATAGAAACAAATGCCAACAACAGTGGTGGGTATACACCAACAAAAAATATCAATGTCTCAATCAACCGTATCAATAATATCAATGTGTCAATCTCATGATGTCCAAATGTGAACAGAATGATGAAGAGGACTGTTTAAATATCACTTCTCATTGAACCTTGACATTTATTGATCAAACACCTGCTTTTATGTGACTTTATATCACAAGGTGGAACTCAACTATACAGCTTTTTTGCTTGCCTTTATTTCTTTTTAGGTACTGCCATCAGACACTGCAGTGATGAAAAAGGCTGGTTGTCCCCAGAGCTCTTCAACTGTACCACTGTGACTTTTGGACATCTAAAGAAAATGGTAAGTACTTAAAAAAAAAATAAATAAATAAAAAATGTTGTTTTCGATCAGAATGGTAGAAACAGTTTCTAAGGATTCACTTAATTTGAAGAGTGTGGTGGTTTTATGAAACCCTTTAAACAGTACATCAGGAAGGTGAAATGTACTGAAATTAAGGCAAATTACTTTTCTTAAAGAGATGGAATTTTTTTTTTTTTTCACAATTGCAGTGTTTTAAGAACATATTTGTATTTTTTATAGTTTCCTGTGGTTTCTGAATGGGTCCCTGTAAATAATAATAATCACTTGTACTTGTAGGAATATAAGCACGTTTTCAACAAAGTGTAATTTGATAGAGTTAGTGGTATAGAAGTACTGAATTGCACCAATTGTGTTTGAACCTGAACATAATACTTCAGGCTTGAACTTCTCAAAGTCTCACTAATCCCAGGATTGACCAGTTTCTGTTCTGTTACATCGCGCCCACTCAGCTTTCTCTTGCCTTGACCTGCTCTTTCTTGTTCTTGTTATTGCAGAATGAGGATCTGCGTCGTAACTCATCAAGAATGGACAACGAACGCTCCAAGACCATTGTGCGTATGCTTCAGAGCGCCACCAACAACACCCAAAATTACTATGGCAATGATGTGAAGACGGCCGCCCAGCTACTGAATCGTGTGCTGCAATATGAGAGCCAACAGGCTGGGTTTGACCTCACCGCCACCAGGGATGCAGAGTTTAATGAGGTACGACAGAAAACCACCAGGACAAATGCAACTTGTAACTTACTCATTAACTTTACCACCATTTAATTGCCATTTAGTTTCTACTTTATATGACTAGTTCACTTTCTGTACTGTACAATGGTATGACTACATTGCTTATTTTGTTGTAGAACTTGGTGCGAGCAGGCAGTGCCATCCTAGATCCAGACAATAAGGATCACTGGGAGCAAATCCAGAAGACAGAGGGTGGTACAGCACATCTTCTCCACAACTTCGAGGAGTACGCCAACACACTGGCACAGAACGTGAGGAAAACCTACCTGAAACCTTTCACCATCGTCACCGACAACATGAGTAAGAGAAGAATCTAAAAATATAACAACATAATGATATAACATCCACCAGGGGTGTCAAACATGTGGTCCAGGGGCCAAAACCAGCCCACCAAAGGGTCCAATCTGGCCCATGGGATGAATATATGAAGTGCAAAAATTACACTGAAGATATTAACAATCAAGGGTGTTGAACCCATTTTAGTTCAGGTTCCACATTCAGATTAATATGATCTAAAGTAAAATAATAGCATGATAACCTATAAATAGTGACAACTCCATTTTTCTAGATTCTAGGTTCAACGGGACTAGTTTTGCTGCAAAAGAGCAAAACTTGTCCAGTTGAACCTCGACTACCAAGAAGAACAATGATCAGGGCAAATGAGAAATTGAATGAGAAATTGTCTTTTAGTTCCAAACTCCAAATTTTTAACATTATTACACCTGTTACCAAATATGTGTAACATTGTATTTAATGCATATGCATAAATGACAAGTTGTGTCAAGGTATTGAGCAACAGGAAAAGACAGACAGGCTGTGTAGCCAATCACAGAGCGGGAGTAAAACAGACAAGGAAGTCAGGATGTATGAGGTTTATTGGCGTTATGGTTTACTGATGGACTGAACTGTTCGCCTGCGAGTTATTAATAAAAGTGTGAGTACAAATAAGCTGAATTGGCCACAGTTAATTTGACAAGTTGAGGCATAATATTGTTAAAACTGCTTATTTTTCTTACAAATTTCAGTTTTTTCATGTTATTCACGTGTTTTTTGTGAAAGGATAGTTTGTAAATGTAAATATTTTCATAATTTAATGATTTTTATTGCATTAAAACAAAGACAAGAAGATGTTTTGTGGTTATGATGCTATTATTCTACTGGTCTGGCCCACTTGAGATCCATTTGGGCTGAACGCGACCCCTGGAGGAAATGAGTTTGACACCTCTGCTCTACACTGTCCTTATCCGTTTAATTTTTGCATCTGTCTTTTCTCCCACTTCTTGTTCATCCATCCCATAGTCCTAACAGTGGACTACCTGGACGTATCAGACCCAGAGAGAGCGACATTCCCTCGTTTCCAGGATATCCAGGAGGCTTTCCCCAAAGAGCTCGGCTCTTCTGTCCACTTCCCCCAGTTCAACCTCCACACTCAGGGTCACAAAGGTAGCGAAACTGAGAGGATTTCCTTTTTGAGCTGCTAGGACGGGTAGAAAACGATCTGTTGCTTATTTCTCTCTCTGCTCTACTTGTGTTTTATTCAGCCGAGCCCACTCCTGCTCCTGAAGCCCAGACCGACCTTCCACAAGAGGATGACCATACAGTACCCGACAGAAGACGGCGCCACCTTGAGCCCCCTCCTCCTCTGCCTGTTGCCGTGGTGATAGTCTACAAATCACTGGCGAAGCTTCTCCCAGAAAGATACGACCCAGACCGCAGGAGTCTCAGGTACCGACATTTACATTTTCATACTGTATAAACTTATTAAATTTAAGGCTTTGATTCAGAAAACACCATTTTATGTTAACCTATAAACATTTTTAGGTAGTGACCACAGGAGAATCTCCCATACTTTGCTAAATTAAATGGTAACATGCAGTTGAGTCAAATTTATGATGCTTTAAAGCATAACCTCAAAAATAGAGAATAGCATTTAACAGTGAGAAAGGAATGCACTCTGTGTGAACCCTCAAAACTATAGTGTACATACCGCAGTGTGCATGATCACAGAGCTATATAAACATCTAACGCTAAATCACAGGGCAATATGTATCTAAATATGTCCACATGTCAAAATATTTATCTCTCAATGCCCACAATAGCCTAAAAGCTTATATCTAGGCAAGTTACCAAAAATGTGTTTCCTAGATAAGAAGTACATGTTAATTTAAGGAAAAAAAGAAAATGCACAGGATTATACAGTTGCAGAAAAAAATATCAGACTATCAAAAGTCATCACAAACAATGGTTATGCAATCAAGTGCTAACTCCTGTGTGTATCATGTGACTAAAACAGACAGAAAAGAAATCATGGAATGTCTAAAAGCACTGTTTTTGTCAGTACAATGCCATAGATATTGATGTAAGAACTTATGTGATTTGGGTTATTATCAAGAAAACCATAGAAAATGGATAGATATCAGTTCTTAAATTAAACTTTTATGAGCTATTTTTGTTGTTATCATTATATTTGTCAAAAAAAAGTACCTTTTGTTGTATCAGGCATTAAAATGAACAAGATATTGAAGAAAACATAGGGTGGTCTAATAACTTTTTAACAACTGTAGTCTATTGTAGATGATGATTTAAAAATATCTGTAGCTAACAACAAATGGTTGCAAACTTAACTAACCTTTGGAAAATGTAATGTGTTTTATCATGGGTTTATAGGGTCCCCAACCGTCCAGTGATAAACTCAGCCATAGTCAGTGCAACAGTGCACAGTGAGGGTCCACCTCTTCCATCCACCCTGGACCCCCCCATCACCCTGGAGTACACTCTCCTGGAGACGGAGGAGAGGACCAAACCTGTCTGTGTGTTTTGGAACCACTCCCTCGCGTGAGTGATGATGCCTTCACATCCAACACCCTACAAACCTGTGCATAGACACTTTGGAACCTGAAGTAACTCAGATGGACTTCTTTAACTCTTTCCCCCATAAGTATAACATTTGATGACCCCCCGTACCCTTAATGACAAGTTTTGACACTTCTCTTCCATCACTAAAGATGTGATTTGATGACCATTAGAACAGGTTCTGTTTTTCAAATGGAGCAGATGCTGTGATAGGTGGAGGTGACCAGAGCCCATACCAGGACAACCAATAGGATTAAATGATACATTTTATTTCTTTTTTTTTTCTGTTAATTCTTTTTATTTATTTCTTTATTTTTTATTTTTTTATGTTTTATTCTTTTTTTTAAATCAAATTTTTTAAAATTGTGTTACATTTTTTCATTTTTAATTTTGTTTTATTTTTTATTTTCAAAAATAAAAATCTTACTAATAATAAATTTTCACTGTTTTTTACCTGAAGTTTGCCAAAGTAATGACGATTGTAGAAACAACACCCCAGAAAAACAACATGTTCCATGGGTAGAACTAGTAACATATACATGGGTTGGCCCTAGTTGGTGTCAAAGGGGTAAAGAGTTAAACACCTACTGTGCATCACTAACATCTGTTGTGTTTTGTCATGTTTAGGATTGGTGGGACAGGTGGCTGGTCTTCTAAAGGCTGTGAGCTCTTCAACAGGAACAGCACCCACATCAGCTGCCAGTGTAATCACCTGACCAGCTTTGCTGTGCTGATGGATATCTCCAAGAGAGAGGTAATACCTCTGTCTTTCACCTCAGAAACCACTTAACGGAGTCTGATATTGTCTGTACTTGTCTCGTTGACTTTTCATCATCCTCCTGTAATCCCTCCCCACAGCACGGCGATGTTCTCCCCCTGAAGATTGTTACCTACGCCACAGTTTCAGTGTCACTGTTCCTCCTCCTCATCACCTTCATCCTCTTGTGCCTTTTGCATCGACTCCGGTCCAACCTCCACGCCATCCACAGAAACTTGGTGGCAGCACTCTTCTTCTCTGAACTTGTCTTCCTGTTGGGCATCAATCAGACTGACAACATAGTGAGTCATATTTCATCCTCTACACTGTAGTTAAGTCACATCAACTCTTGAATTATGTTTTAGAATCAAGTCATACTGGCTACATATTTAGTGCTATATTTAATCAAATATTATTTATACCTCAGTCATTTCTGTCTGTGTTGGTCCTTCATACTGACGTATGAGACCTACCCTAGTGCAAAGACTGGACATAGAAAACAGCAACTTGGGCCTAGGAAATACTAGTGCCACTAAAACTGGTAAATCAATATGTTAATATTACCTATTGTGTTTTTACCCTTTACAGAAGCTAGCGTAATGTATAAAAGTATCATAAGGTTTAAAAGCTTGCCCATTTTTTAGTCTGATGCAGCCTTATCACCTATTTTTTAATATGACATCAAGATAATAGATCTGTAATTAGTCCTAAAAGGGTTATGTGAGGGTTCGGTGGAGATGGTGAGTTGCTCTTATTAAGAAGAATTAGCTAAAAATAAGAAATAACTGCATAACCAATCAGAATCCAGAAAAGCATGTGTCATACAGAAGCAGTTTGAACAATTACTCTCAAAACTATTATTAAGATAAATAGAAAATAACTGTATGAATGTAAACATGTACATAGGCATTTTATAAGTTAACTACAGTATATAAATATTAAATAAACATTCCTTTTAATTTTCACTTTTGATTGTTACAGCAAACAAGATCCCAGTGCTGATTAGTTTTCTGTCTCTGTGCTATGCTCCAGTAGCGGTCTTTGGACCAGTACTACTGCACCACATGAGAGTGGTATCCATCCTCACTGATCCCAAGTCAAGAAAGAAAATAATACGTCATTGTTCATCTGACCTTTGCTGCATTATTTGCAATTTTAAAAGCACAGTGGCTCATATAACATTCAATAAGTGCAGAGTTACATCCTGGTCGTTTAGATGACAGCAGGGTGTAGGATACAGTAGTAGGTACTTTTCCGATGCTAATGCAGTGGTGAAATATGGTGCAGTATAAAGTTGTCTGTGGTGTTTACTGTATTAAAAACCGCCAGGCATGCTACAGTATTTATTCAGCCTGCAGGTACTAATCTAATGCTGCGTTGACAGGGGCTTTGCCGGGTTTAACGGGCCAAGGCCTACCTGAGAGTCTGTCTTTATTTGACAGATTATGTGTTTTGATACTGTGGTGA
This sequence comes from Fowleria isostigma, assembly GCA_029814645.1. NCBI lineage: Eukaryota > Metazoa > Chordata > Actinopteri > Kurtiformes > Apogonidae > Fowleria > Fowleria isostigma. The sequence continues at coordinate 341,579 of JAPTGZ010000005.1, read as the reverse complement.
TGACTGCTTGATTAGATGTGGTTTAAGGTATAGGCTGCAATAGTACAGAGATTGAAATCAGTTTAACATACTGTAAGTCTAGAATGTTACAATATTAAATAACCTTGAATAGGTTATACAGCCTTTAGATTTTTTGTTTTTTTGTTTTTTACTCCCAAGGGTTATTATAATTGTTTTGTCATCTGTCTGTCCATCTATC
>JAPTGZ010000005.1:310379-327971 GCA_029814645.1 Fowleria isostigma | reverse complement strand
TCTGTTAAAAACACAACATGTTTGAGCACTATGAATCTGAAGCCTTCTTTTCCAGTGTCCAACCTGCTTGTTGGTCCAGTGCATCACACTTCTGGTTACCAAAGTTATGAAATATGCTAATAAGGGTTGGAGTCAGTATACTTTTAACTGAGTTTTATATCAAAATCATATCTTGATCACTTTAAAAGGCCTCTGTGACATTCTGTTGCACTCACAAATGGCCTAATCATCCACAACTGTTGAATATAAACTCCTCTGTATAGAATAAAGTCTTCCTCCATTGCAATTAAAACTCAGTTAAATGTTTAATCGCTTCCAACTCCAGTGCATTTTGCAGCTAGTGTAAGCAAACTTATTCAATGCCTTTGTACCATCCATACTGTTCAATCCCAGTGTTTTGCCTTCATGTAATCAATGCTGTTGATAAATGTCCATTTTTTTTTTACTGATCCAAGACACTGGAAATGTTTTGTAACATATTGTATATTTATTTTTTATGGTTTTAAAACACTGGAAAGAAAAAATAATTGTGACTGTAAAATTAAAAGTGACATGATGAATTTTTAAACTGTGTGACCTATTGTGTGTCTGTTGGTTGGAAGTCAGGCATGTAGTGGCATTTATTCAGGTAAAACAGAATCCAAATGAGTGTTATGAAACATTGATCTTATTAATAACATAAATAGATATTAGAGTTTAAACTGGAACAAGTAAACATTTGTAGGTGAAATGTGAAAGCTTAACCAATCTTATGGCTTTTATTTGATAATCTGTAACTACATTATTACCTATTACTAAATGATGCCCTATTAATTACATTCAGATAATTTTGAAATTGGATATAAAACCCATTATTATCTTTTCTAAATAACTCAAAATGCTACATTTTGATTGGACAGACTCCAGTGCGTTTACTGAGGGATGTGGATCATCTCCAGTACTGTTGTATTTTGTTTCTTTACATAGAATTTGGACAATGTTATTGTCTTCATAAACGGAATTTAAAAATGTATGTTTTAAAACAAAGTAGAAGTAATTTTAGAGCAGTAAAAAAGAATCTTGGATAAGAAGAGACGGGGAGACAGATAAATAGACAAAAAGCTGAACCAGATCCAAAAGAAGACTAATTTCAAAGAGGAGTGTGATATAAAGGGGATGAAAATGGTATGTAAACTTTGTCCATATAAGGTTTTATACTGAGAAATCCTGTCTAGTGCACACTGATGGCTGATGGTCAACAGACAATCTGTACTCGACAACTTATATATGAATGTGACTGCTTTACTGTGTGGATGTAATTACTGAATGGATACCGGCCATTTTCATGAGACACTTTATAAACTCTTGAGGAATACACATACTCAGAGTTCCATCCACTATAGTTTTTTCCTTTTTTAAGACATTACAACCTCTTTTTACTTTTCATTTTCAAACTGAATTCTCAACAGCTAGAGAACTCTGACAAGACCAGCCAAAATAAATAAGCGATTTTTGACTTTATGGTCGTTAACCATGTGTCATGTCACTTGATGTTTGGTGATGAATCACAAAGATTATTAGAATGGTTTTCTTTAGACAGTCCCAATTGATTGGCCTGTCTCCTTGGCAACATATAATTAACATAACATAACTTTTTATTTTATACAGAAGCATCTCAGCATGATGATAAAACAATTATAAAGTCATTAAGTTGCATTTGAATTTACTTTTTAAAAGTCATTCAAATGAAACTATTTCTTATTTATCGCTGCTACAAGAATCTCTTATCTGCTTTGAAATAAATACTTTTTTTCCACCACTTAGCCCACTTTAGGACCTGGTATTTTCCTCTGGCATTCCACAGTAAACCAACTTGACACAGACTCTTGACTTAATGTTTGAGGGAATTCATCTCCAGAAATATGTACCAAATTAGGAAAGATGTACCAAGGTGGTGGTGCATCAAAGAGTCTGGGAGTGGTAAAGGGTGGGTCTGTGAAACCCCTGCATGTGGCTCAAACTAGTAAAGATAGGTATAAGTTTAGTTTAGTTTAGTTTAGTTTAGTTTAGTGTAGTTTAGTTTAGTTTAGTTTAGTTTAGTTTAGTTTTATTTGGAGCTCATGCACTCCATGTACAGTGGCAATTTCATATAGATGTACAATAATCAATACTGTTTATATATATATATATATCTCATACATGTGTACACAGACATACATGGAAAGATTGCGCACATACAAAAGAACAAGTAGACTTATAGAACGTAAGTGTCAAACTATACATATTGAATTATACAGGAGGATTGTTCATGTAGAAATACAGACTGTACATGTAGAAAATACACACAAGTGTACATAGATGTGGCAATTATATTGACAAACATTGTGTGTACACAGTATGCATAACATATTCTCCAACATGAGTCCCCAGTAGTATACCACCCCAGAAGTTAGAGATAAGTTCAGTTTACTGAGGTCACAGATCAGGAGGAAGATGGACACTATCCAAATCCATCTCACAAATACATACAACAGTGTACCTCTACTTGCCAAGTAAGTTATTGTGAGCTGGCAGAGTGAAAGGTTAGATCGGAGAGTCAGGTTTCAGAAGCCCATTGGGCAGTTAGTTGTTATGGCAACTGAAGCCAGACCTTGCTTCAAGTGGCTTTAAGTGCAAAGAAATACTGAAAAAAAAAGTATGGCAAAGCATTATTAGTGGTGAAACTGTTCATCACAGTCATGAAATATCATGTAAAATATCTGGTATGAATGTTCTTGTTCTTCCATATCTTACATAGAGGTGAATTTATCAGTTATGTAAATATATTTCAAAACACTCTACTTAACACACATATCTAAATACATACAGCCTTTAACGTTTTATTTTTTTTTATGTCAAATCCACTCTAGTAATTACTCAATGTTTCAGTTAAGAACAAAACCCCCTAATTGAAACCTGAGGAGTTGAGTAGCCATATGTAACTAGTCTCAGACTTTATCAGGATGAACCTCTGCCCTCACCTTTATCTTTGTTCCATCACAGCCAGGCAAACTAAATAATTCAGCTGTATGAGAGGTACACTTGGCATCCTGAACGAAGAGTAGTCAGAAAACAGAGCATGTAGGAGGGAAGGGCATGGATGATACAATTGTGCCATCTGCTGGGGAACAAGGTAAAACTGTGTATAGAGTTTGTAATGTGTGTGTGTTTGTGCAAATCTGTAGTTGTCAGGCAAATTCTATAACGCATCAATAATGGACAATGTCTTCAACCCAACAAATGCATACCTTTTAATTAATACAATTTTTTAAATTTGATTTTTTTTTTTAAAACCAAAATAATTTTAATTTGACTAAGCAAATAGGTGAGAGCCTTCCATTGGATGATTCCTGCAGTGATTGTTTCAGCCAACATTAGCAAATACTGTCCAAAAAAGCTTCATTCAGCTTTTAGAGGCACATAATGTTGAACTGACTAGTTTCTTAAATGTTTACACTTGAAAGAATGATTTGCTGTTAGTCCAAACCCAGCCACCAATGCAGAAGTAGCTAGTTTGCCTTGCAAATGCATGCAAGTACATAGTAGTACTCTTTCTCCATCACAGACATAACATTTCTTTAAAAATCTAGAGCAGATATTGTTAAGATTATATTCAGTCAGGGTTTTTGGTAAATAAAGGGTTAAATTTAAGGTTAGTTTAGATGAGTTAAGTCCTAGAGTTGGGTTGAAGTTACAGCGAAGTGAAATAGAAAGGCCAACTGGAATACAAACAGCATATTGGTTAGAATTAATATCCAGAATGCCTGAATATATTCAGAAATATTGTATTATTTTCTGAAAGGAAATCAAAAAGAAAACATGTTTGTATTAATCAGCCATCTTATCCAAATTTGTTTTGCATTACCAGCCTCGTCATCCACCCTCCCTCTTCCTCCCAACTGTTCTATAATTGTCTGTGAATGCTCTGCCAGTTGCATAAGACAAGCGTGGTTGTGCAACCCACTAGAAAATGCTGGTTTGGGATTAAGAGGTTTATTACAGGGTTTCTAAATGAGCATAGAGGGAGGATTTGGGAAATCTCACCAGCAGTATTTTTGCTAGAAGACATCTGAAGAGGATCACAGGCCAGGAGCTCATAATATATGTGTGTATATGTGAATATGAGTGTGTAAAGCACAACTAAGGGGATTCCCATCGAAAATCATTAGGCTCCTGTTTGCAGCAAAATCTCTGATAACTACACCTACCCTGAGTGGTGTATGGGTGGAGTTTAATGCACTTTAAAACTGAGATTTACACAGCACAGGCAGTCCAATGGCAGAGTGCTTCTGCTGAAATAAATTTCAATAGGCTGAAAAACTAAGGTAGACACAAACAGATTTCAGTCACGTTTACACAAACACACGATATGCAGAATAGGTTTAGCGGTTATTTTCCTGCCCTCACAATGGTTATGCAACAGGGATTCATAAGAAGTCTCAAACTGAATTGAATATTTGAATGACAATTTGACTTCCTGTGAGACTTGATGCGCTTAAATACTCAGTACCAGGGGAGGAGGATTTAATATCAGAAAGATGTGATTAAATTTCGTATATGTGACAACTGAAGCACAGTAACCAGAGGTGTGTCTAATATCACAGTACTATATCTTACTAGTACCTCAAAATGGACCAAATAACCTAACACTATATCATGTCAGACAAACCAGAGCCAAAATTTAATTCATTCGGTTTTACAGGCTTGAATAAAAAAAAGACAACAAAAGCTTATGTTTATGTAAGTCTAATAATTTGAAAGTATATTAAAGATAAAGAAGATGGTGGACGTGTAACCTGTGGGTTTCATTAATGGTTACATCACTGTGAAAATATAATTTGTTCTACTTGAGTGCACAGATCAATACACCAGGTGATGCAAAGAATTTTTATTTGTGCTTGTTTCTATGAATATTTTACCATGTGCAATTTGCCTGTTTTTTCCAACACTGTTTTTTTTTTTTTTAATAGTTACTGTTTTGATATTTTCTCACAGTATTTATTTGATGTTGTACTGCTATTGGAACCTCAGTTTCCTGACAGTTTGCCCAAAGGATCAATAAAGTTCCATCTAATCTAATCTAAAAGTGTAGCACTCTAAATATCCACTTTCAGAAAGGACTGGTCTGGGGATGGAAAACCCCACTTCCCAGTGTATCAAACATTTGCTTAAACAAATGCGGAGGTAAACTTATGCAGCCAAACAAACTCTGTTTGCCATTGTAAGCCATTGTATTTTCAGCAACAGAAAAATGCACATGTATGGACTTAAGGACACAACACCTGGAAAACTCGATTCGGCGGTCTCAGTTTTAAGATGCAGAAAGTAGCATGTCGCACTGAACTGAAGTCAAACTCTGGTAAAATATGGCAAAAGACAATTCGATGGAAACACTAGGAGATAATAATGGAGTATGTTTAATGTGCTACTGAGGAGGTAGCAACATGGCAGCCGTGAGACAACCAGGCCAAAGCTCTAGTGAGGACACGACTACGCCGATCCTCATTTGCCTCATTGGTAGTCTGACAGCAGACAAAGTACTTGTGATTACATCCCCGTAATCTTTGGTCTCATCTCAGGGGTCAGGAGTCAGTTGACTCCCGTTTCTGTCTCTTGCACTTTCTGTCCATTTCACTCTTCAAACTCTTTTTCTTCCTTGCGCATTTCAAGCTGAACTCATTCGCCCTGTGAGTGCAGTGACTGGCAAAGCTGCAGGAGAAATCTGTAATATCAAGACCGCATCATTATTTGAAGTCACAGCAGCTGAAAATTAAAAGTGAAGTATAACACGGACTTCAGCGCCAGGAGAACGTCACCACCTGAAAAAAACATGCAAAGGTTAGTGCAAAGTTCATTTACTTTACATTTATAGGATAGTGATTTTTTTCCCTCTACAAGTATGTGAAAGTTAACCTATTTGCAGAAATAAAACTGGGTAATAGTGTTCCAAAATTATTTGGGACAGCCTTGAAGAAGCAGGTATGCAGCACTCTATAACCCTGGATACCACCCACCAGGATTTCATCCTTTCACTGTGGAGGTCTTTAAAAACAATACCAGACTTTTGGAAAAACTAACTCCCCAAAACTATCCTTGATTGTTTCCTGTGGTGATGTACAGGGTCACAATCCAAATATCAATGAAAGTACCGTAATGATGATTTAAGAAGGATTTGTAGGTTCAGTGGCTCTATGCAGAGTGGATTTCTTCTCCGTCTGTAGTAAAGATACAATTTATTACTAAGGTTTATCATAAGATTTATTTGTAACACACACAGTTATACATTGTACAAAGCACACAGTGAAATGTATTTTTGTACCTGCATCCAAAACTAAAATAGAAAAATGACATACAGCACACACACACACACACACACACACACACACACACACACATACATATGTATATATATATACATATACATGTATGTATATATGTACCAGAGTGGTTTTCTCTACCACTCTAACATGCTAATTATTATAGCAAAAAAAACCAAAAAAACAAACAAACCCTGAAGTAATGCTACTGCTGCTGGCTGAATGCAAGTTTACAAGTTAATTATGTGGAAAAATGTGAATATTTTCAGAGCACAACTTTGTTCAAGGCCTGAACACTTATATTTAAAGATTTTATTTATATATGCAGTATTTACCAAACCAGGCAAGTATATAGAATATTGCTTTGTTAAAGCTCTTACATGGTGGTACTCTAGCACTTTTTTTTTTATTATTAAATACATCCATATCATTTACACAACATGAATAAAATGTCAAAATATTTGACTCTGTGTCTGAGGGTCTATGGTAGCAGCATCACCAGTTCTACCACAGAATTGTCATTGATTGTAGTAATATTTTGTCTTAAATTGCAAATAATTGAGTGAGCATACAAACAGTTGGCTCACTTTAACATTGTTGAGGAACATGTTTCTTAGTAGATGAAATTGGTATGTCTTTAGGTGAATGAGAAATATCACAATATTATTGTTATCGTAATGCTGTACACCATATCACATATTGCAAGTTTTGCCAAAATCATGCAGCCCTAATATACAATTGCAGAAAAAAAAAAATAGACCATCAAAGGTCAACATAAACAATGGTTATGTAATCAAGTACTAACTCCTGTGTATATTATGTGACTAAAACAGGCAAAAAAAGAAAACATGAAATGCCTTAAAGCACTGTTTTTGTCAGTATAATGCCATAGGTACTGATGTAAGAACTTATGTGATTTTGGTTATTATCAAGAAAACCATGGAAAATGGATCAATATCAATCAATCATTTATTTATTTTGAGCAGATTAATAATAAAAAAAAACAATAAACATGTTATGTGTACAAGAACTAATATAATAGTGCAAATGCAATAATAAAAAAAAGATGATTAGGACATAAAGCAATTGCCATGTACACTATAACAAAAATAAATTCAATATGTACTGCTCAAAAAGGAGTGGGAAGAGGGAAAACTTATTAAATTCCACCCCCATCTCACATTTATATAATATAACGCATTATTAGCTTTTAAATAAAACTTTTATGAGTTATTTTTGTTATCATTATATTTGTTCAAACAAATGTACCTTTAGTTGCACCAGGCATTAAAATGAACAGAAAACATAGGGTGATCTAATATTTTTTTTTTCCACGACTGTACAAATAATTTACGGTATTGCTGATGTGGATAAAATTAATGTAGCCTACAGTGATTTCCTTGTGCTGAACAGACGAATAAATTGGAAAATCGTGTTGATAAAGGTGTTAATGGTAATAAAATTCATGAAAGGGCTGAAATTATTGCCCCATAAAACACCAAATTAAGAGTAAGCAACGTTATTATTTTTAGATGATTATCTTCCGGTTGTGTTAAAAGTGATGTTTATTTACTGTAGAATGAGGCCAATGTTTACCCACCTGTTTCATAATTTAACATTACATGATAGCTGCAGCCACAGGGCGGTGGTAAGGAGAGGCGGCTGCGTTTCCTCCGCCGTGGTGCGTCCCCGTCCGCGGCCCCTTTAAGAAAACAGCGCCGAACACTGACGAAATTTCCTCGGCCTTCGTCTCTCCCTCACTGGCCGTTTCTGGGAAATCAACAAGAGCCGGAGGAAGGCGAGTATCTGCAAGCTCCGGGGGCCGACGACGCTGGTCAGGGCAGCTGTCTCCCACGGAGGAGGGACGCAACTGGTATTTTTTTTTTCTTCCTCCCCTCTCCTCCTCCTCCTCCTCGACTACGACGACGTTGAGTCCAAACCAAACGGACCGTGTTGTGATGGATGGATGGACCGAGTGACACTGGCGTTCATTTGGACGCCCTGAGCAGCAGGTGTACTGACGGATAAAGCAGCCTCAAGCCAATCTCAGTGTTCATGAAACTTTGTTACGATTTACGTGCTGGGTAAGGACACTTGTTTTTGCTCTTATTCTTGTGTCTAGTGTTTGAAAATGAAGCGTATTGTTGCGTGTCATCCGTCTGTCTCACTGCCTCTTCAGGGTCATGCAATGCGGGTGATTTTAGGAATGACATGACTCTCGGTGTTCATGTTTCACCTTATAATTTTACACGTTAAATCACGTCCGACCATTAAAACACTTACTTCGAGGGCTTTACTATAAACTGAAGCTGACATAAAACCGTAAAATGTCATGTGGGCGTATCGTGGATGGAGCCGTGACATAACGGTTAATTTTTTTAAACGAATGCTACTTTAAGGACTACTCCGGATTTTCTGATAAGCCTCTCAAAGTAACGGCCGTTTTACCCGAATAATGCAGCTAGCTTTCTCTTTTTTTTTTTTTTTGTCTATGGCCTTTTCGTCCACTCTTAACACGAACTTTCCCCTCCCCTGGTGGAGGTGTTTCCTCACAGTGAAAGTGTTCGCACCTCGAATTATGTTTCATCAAAGTCTCCGTTGACAAAGTGGAGAATGGTGAAGAAGCTGTGGTGGTGTGTTCACAGCCGCTGGGACATCAGGGTTCACAGCTGAATTTAAAAGCAGGTTAGCTAACATTAGCTTCTTTTAAACGTGCATTTTAACCTATAAGGACCCATTGTGACATTTATGGCACTTCCCAAATAAATATTTCTCTATATTTAATTGTCTTTAAGTAATTTATCACCATTTATTGTAATGTGGTTGTTTTGTGATTATTATTTTTTTTTTCAGTGAAAATTATTTTTTTCCCCCAACATTTAATTTTTTGTAGATGTTTGTAAAAGTTTGGAGTAAAGTTGGGGATTATTTGATCAAAAACGGATAAAACTGAAGAAAGAGTGACCTTTTCAGCAAAATCTATCGTTAACTGAACATAAACCCAGTGTGTCCATCCACTGTCATTGATCCAACTCCATACTGGTGAATCATCATTGTAGAAGATGACTGTGTTTCCATGGTAACCACAGAGTCCCTGAATGTCCAAATGGGTCATATCTGATGACCATGAAAAGATAACTGTATTTTACACCAATTATTGACATGTATTAATGGATCAACAGGGATTCAACAGTTTACATCGTTACACGATTTTGGTAGATGGTGGATGTTTGGGTCTTTATGAGTTAGGTTAAATATAGAGAAAATTTCATTTGGGAACTAACACAAAAGTGATGCTGGGTCTTTATGGGTTAATGCGCTTTTTCTTTGGAAAAGCCTATATAAGTTCAGACCATTTACCATGTTTCTAGTTGTGTTGTCAGAGATGAGTGACAGACTGTTTTTTGTTTTTTATCTCTTGTCCTTTATTGATCCTGTCCTGATACAGAGTTCAAGTTTGATTGTACTTTGAAGTGAGAAATAATAACTACTGTCACTACTGTACAACCAATTTAACAGAGGGGTCGATTGTGGACATTGTTAAGGAAGTATTGATTGTTTGTATCCCTGTTTATATAACTGCTTGATGAAATTGTAGCAGCAGGGTAAGAGGGGTGGTTTTAGAGTAATCTCATCATGATCATCAGCTCAAAAGTGACATGATAGTATAAACAAATTTTTTGCTTGTTGACCTTGCATTTCAGTGATGCAATGTTCATCATAAGTACTCACTGATGAGTACCATTCAAATAACCTAGACCGGACAGGATGTTGGCTTTGAAAAATTGCACACCACAACTTTTATTTTTGTTCAGCCAACTACATGGTGCCCACAGGCTTGTATTAATGGACTGGATGAAAGCTACTGCTGTCGTCATGTTCGTACCATTTCTTTATTATTTTCTTTCCTTTCCTTCAGATTTATTGACTGGAACGTGGCTTGTATATTCCTCAAGTCCCCTCGTTTAGCCTCCAACTACAGACCGAGCAGAATGCGACTAATAGGTCTAATTAAAGTTTATCATATCCGCACACTCCTCCCTTCCGCCCTTGTCATCCCCAGGGCTGACATCAAATGAACTGATGTAGGTTGATGAGAACATTTACAGTAACAATGTGTATCCAGACTAAAATGTAATCTAACATGTTGGTACTCGGCTTTTTTGTAGTGTAATTGGGCAATACGGTTGAAAATGAGCTGCAGAAGTTGCCTATAGGTAGAGTATACTAATGTTTCTGTCCTGTTACTGTGACACCTGGCAGTTCATTACAGATAAGAGGCATGCTTTCTTCCTGACCATCTGTCGACTGTCTTCCTCATTATAAATGCAGTAAAGTCAAATAAACAGCCAAAGTTGCGGGTATTTGTCAGAACATTCTGGTCAATTCTGACAGATAAGATAATCCTCCGATCCCACACTCTGTCCCTCAGTGTCTTAGAAAACTTGAAGCTGAGAATAGCAGCACAGAATAGCTCAACAGAAAGTATGATGGCAGGATAGCCTTCTTTATTAAACAGCATATCTGAGTAAGAGCACCTGTAGAAGGAAACAATACTTCCATCAGCCAGAGCGGAAACTCTTTATTACTGTGGTATTTCCGTTTAACAAGTGCTTATAATCAGAACTTTGTGTTGTTCTGAAATAAAACCTTGCAGCTTTATGTCCTAGAAAATGCGCACGCACAGAAAGTGGCCTACTTGTGTGAGTGCACTGGACTGAATTGTACTGTTTGGCTATTTGAGTGCTTCCACTGCCCCCTCTCCTCTCTTTCTCTTTCATGCATGGCTGATAGGCATCAGTGATATACAGGATGTAACTGTAGAAAGAGCTACCCCCATTCCTTGTAGCTAACATGCTTCTCATATATGATATGGGGTGATATAAAGTTAATGTAGCTGAGGTGTTACTAATCACCTTATTTGACCTTAGGCTATATTCATATACAACTGAGTGTATAGTGTTTAACAATAATAAGAATGATAATGCTATGACTTGGTCTTGATATCTATTAATGAGTGTAATTATGCTAATGGTATTCATTAAAAATGCAATGTCATGTTTACCAGTAAGAATGTAAGGAAACATTACTTGCTGTTCTTGCAATTTCAGCTTTTGATCAGTGGAGACTTCTTGGCTAGAGAGATGAATATCTGCAAGATATCATGATCACATTTCATTACTCTTAATAAAACTGGAAATCCAATAATTCAGAATATTACTTTCTAAGATGAAAATTTTAATAGTGTGCTTTTTATGTCTGTTCAGTTATTAAGTATAGAATTATCAATTTGTATTTTTTATGAAGTCTAAATAATGGGAAACATTGATGTAGGGCAAAGGGCACTTGTCTGCCTTAACAGCATAACATCCATGAATGACTGTGATTGGCTGATGCAGCGACTGTGAACCATGTAGCCTAGAGTAACCTCCAGCTACTACAGGTCATTAGCAGAAGATTACTCAGACAGACATACGCGTGCACACACACACACACACACACACACACACACACACACACACACACACACACACACACACACACTCATACATTCAGCTTGTGATAGGCTAATACACACCAGGCTTGTAAAGCCACTCACCCTTGACTAATGTACACAGTAACAAACAAACATTATCACCTCGTGTGTGTGGTTGCACTGTTGTCATTTTGTTTTATGTGCACAACACGTGTGTGTGCATATCTTTGCCTTCCTTTTATGACTGCACCAGCCTCTCTCCCAGCTGGTGTTTCTTCAGTGACTGAAGACTGGGTAAAGCTGAATGGAGGTGTCTTGGTGTTTGTACTTATCCAAGCACATGAGTCATGAGCACTGTTTGTGTGTATTCCTGCAGTGTTACGTACATGCTGATCAGACCTTGAGCGAAAGCCCCTCTCCATCTCTCCTTCCTTTTTTTTTCTCTCCTTCTGTCCTTTTGTTTTCATCTTTTTGTCCTCCTTTATAAAACAGTGGTGTGGTTAAAACTGTCTCTGGACAGCAGAAAGAACTGTTAAAGAAATAAATGTAAGGTAGTGTGGAAGACGGCAGAGGAAAGACACGAGTAGCATGGCAACAAGTAGCCTACAGCACTCTTTAAATAGAGTAAGAAATTGAGGCTGCGTTTCTTAAATATTACCACTTACATCCTGAACTATTTATGCTTATCTGAGTGATTATGTCCTTTTCTGAAGTTGTTTTGGAATGGATATAATGTGCATTCACTTGTCATTATTGTCTCAGCTAAATTTGAGGTAGTTTGGGCTGACCAATGACTCACTAAGAAGCAGCATCAAGCAGGCTGTGTGTGGGTTCAGGTGGTTATTGTGAGAATGGATTTCATTGTGACAGTTGTCTTGACAGGAGGAGGGAAGTGCTTATTAACCTGCCACTCACAGTGTTTCCACTTCCCCTTCAGGGAAGAAAGATCAACCCACCAGTCCCCACTGCAGTTTCCACTTATGTGTGTATGTGAGTGGGTTAAGATACGAATTAAATTTATCTCCAAGAATTAAGTATACATAAACAGTTTCTTCTGCCTTTTTGTCAGTTGATCTGTCTCCGTTATTGTCTGTATTTGTATGAATATGTCAAGAGAATTGTTGGGTACTTTAATCACTTAGAATAATGTTTAAACATTCTTAAAACCAGGCTGAAAAAAGGCATTTAGACATTTAAGGTGTGATTTAGCTGTCTCTTTGAGTTTGAGAGCATAAGCAAGTCCAAGTCAAGTTGATTTCTTTTTTTTCTTTTTTTTTTTTTTAAGTTAGCTCCTTTTTAGCTAATCATTTACAAAAAAAAAGTCAGACTCCTCAACCTTGGGATTTTTACAACTAGTCTCCCAGTCCAGCAGATTGAATAATCTCTGAGAATTACATCACAAATAGTACATTTAATCTCTAACCAAATGACAAATCACATCAGTGAAAATCCATGTCATTAGTGGTGTAATGGTACTGAAAAATTTTGGTTTGGTGTGTTTTTGTTGCAGGGATCTTTGGTTTGATACATTTTCGGTACAGTGACGGAGACCAGTGGGGAGGTGGGGGTAAAGCAGGGGATGCGCTCTGTAACTACCTGTGGAAAACAGGACATTTCTACAAAATATTTTTTAGTCATTTTTGCTTTAACAGGCACCCCTCATGTTATGTATTTGTATTTTTGAATGTTCAATCAAGGTAAAGACTGTAAATTACAGAATGTTTTCGAATGCTTCACAGTATTTCCTGAGATACCGTGATTGTGGCCTCACAGTAACACTACAGTAGAGGCATAGTGAAGGAGAAGAGGAGCAGGTTCACTTGATTTTGCCATCTGGAGAAATTCCATGGACTTTGTTGTGCCACAAAGCTGCAACATACTGAAAACCGAAAGTGAAACTTAACATGCTTGGAATGTACGACCTGGCTTTTGTGCCTCTGTTATACTCTCTGTTGTCATGTTTTGGTGTTTTTTGCAGCAATGCTTAAAATTTACCATGTTTGCATTCTTCACATAGGATACATGTATTTGTCACACCTACACTATATTGCCACAAGTATTTGCTCACCTGCCTAGACTTGTATGGCCTGCATAGAACTCGTGACCTCATCCCCATAGAACACTTTCGGGATGAATTAGAGTGGAGACTGGAGGAATGGTCAAATATTCCCATGAACACACTCTTCCCGGAAGAGTTGAAGCTGTTATACCTACAAAGGGTGAACCGACGTCATATGAAACCCTATGGATCAAGACTGGGATGTCAGTTAATGTCATATGTTAGTCAAGGCAGGTGAGTGAATACTTTTAGCAATATGTACGTATTGTATCAAAGGCCCCGAAACAAAAGGGATCAGTACAAACAAGTGCACTGTTACACCCCACACATCATATTTACTACATTTCCCATAGCTCCTTGTACTATTAAGTAGAATGAAATATGATTTGTTATGGCATTTTTTGGCATACTGTTTTCAGTCAAATTAGAAGTGACCTACTCAAAAATAGAGTAGTACTCCCGGGGAATCTCTCTGTTGTTTCATACAGTCAGCAGCTCTCATTCAGAAGAAGGACTTAATGCTGCCCTGGCTAGAAAGTCAGCTACACTGACAGTGTAGTCAGAATTTAATTGGCCCAGAGTGTTAGGTAACTGGTGCAAGTGAGGAGACTGGATTAAGATAAGATAATCCTTTATTAGTCCCACAAGAGGAAATTCTAGATTCCAGGATTATTATTATCACTGTATTGTCAGTGTTTCCCTGCTGTAACAGGTGCAACACCTGTTGTATTTTAAAACAGGCTCCTTTTAGGAGGAATCACCATGATCAATGGCACAGTTGTACTGTAGTTGGGTAATACTGGCTGTCCTCTGTTTAATTAATGTAGCAATAACTGTGGTCTGTGTCATGTTCCTAACAGTTTTACTGCAGTGTCGGGCTACTGCTGAATGCAGAGTAAACACTGCAGCAGCTGGTCTTTGGTGAGTCTGTGTGATGGCTCCAACAGCCCCCTGCACTATCTGTCATCATTTCGTCTCAGGCTATGATACCAAAGCATGACCATTAAGCCTTCACAGCCTCCTGTACCCACTGCCATATCTCCTGCTATGGAATTTAATTTAGTAAATGGGGGTAGCAGATATGACCTCACCGTTTGCCAAGGGAGTGTTTTTCATGGCTCTAACAAAAGTTACTGATAATGATTCTATCTGCTAAAGAGTAGAGCAGACTACAAACATTAATGATGTTTGATCTTTTAGTCTTACATATATAAAGTTGCTTGTGCTCTGTCAAATCTCAGTTTAGAGACAATTTATTGCGAGGAAAAGGAACCAATAAAAAGAAGTTGAATTGTTGGCCATACCAGTAACCCTTGGTTTTCTTTTTTCTTCACCTCAGGGTTGCCGTCCGCCATGTTAAGGTAAAGCCCAGGTGCGCGGTGTTGACCATGCTAAAGCGCCTGGACAAGATCCGCTTCCGAGGCCCCAGGACGAGAGACGACTTTCCAGACCTTGCAGAGTCGCCACCAGCCTCTGACAACGAATGTTGCGACGACATGCAGCTGAAGCCAAGAGCCGCTCTGCGAGACACAGAGGACCTCCTGCGAGACCCTGTGAGTGTTCACTGTCCATTAATGTGTCTATATATATATGTGTGTGTGTGTGTGTGTGTGTTTGTGCTGAGCTTTAAATACAGCCCTATTGAGCCTTTTTTATGAAGTAATTTATTTCATTTCCTATTCGCATTGCTTTTTTGCACTTGCGGATTGGTTTTTTCTTTCTGCATATTCACATTTCTCTTCTATTTTTATCTCTTTGTCTTGAGTGAGCAGTTACCTTGCATTTGTCTGACACATGCACATTTAGGCTTGACTCACTTGGATGGACAGTGTTATTTTAGTGTGCTAATGGATAACTTTCTGAAGACAAAACTCTGACCTCAGTATAACTCCAGCATCATTTCCAATCTAAAAGAACAGATTGAGAAAGACTGTGCAAGTAGTTGTTGTGTGAGCATACATAGGTAGGAGATTCAATTTTAATGCAAAAATAGGATTCTTAGTTTGTGATCAAAGCCTAATTGTGTGTACTCTGTACTGGTGAGCTAATGAGGATTTTAAGAGGCTGCAATGATAGAGGGAGAGAGGGGATTTTATGTAAGGGGAACAAACCACGAGATGACAGAGGGAAAAAATATTCCTGCTGGGAGACAATGAATAAAAATGGCAATCAGCAGCAAACAAGAACAGAAAACAGGAAATCCATGCCGAGATGAACAAATATTGGATTGCATCAAGGGAATGAAAAATGGAAGAACTGATATGATCAAAGTGTGGACAGTGATAAAGGACTGGGATTGAGTCTGAATCCTCCAGAGAGGAAGAGATGGACTGGATGATGAAGGAAGGATGGGAAAGGAGACTGTAAATCTATCTTTGAATCATAGACTTACAAAAGACCCCCTACCCAGACAAATAATCCAGATCATAGTTTTTGATACTTCCTCCTCCTACGCTAGATACAGTAAGTATTTTGTCATGGAGATGACATCTGCTGTTCTTTTCTCATCCTTGTAGACTAAACACATAACTGTTGTCGTCATCATTTGCACGCACGGATGGGAAGATTCAAAACACGATTAGTCACTAGGTTTGATCATATTCTGAATGAAAGAACACGGTCGTGGTTAATTTTTTCCTCTTTTTTTTTTTTTTTGTTTTTCCTCAAATACACAGCTGATATGATTGCTGTGTGTGGGTCTTCTGAGTATTTCTGTGGGTTTTCCTGCATCCCACTGAAACTTGTACAAGGAATCACATCATTAGAGTACAACACTGATGCCTTATATCCACCTGATTCGGGTGTCTGTTAACATACTTTGTTTACGCATGTATGCGCTCCTGCCTTCATGTGTGTGCACGCAGGTTGTTTGCCAGCCCACTGGGATGGTATCGCCCACATCACAGCACTGATGAGTCACACTCTGAAATCCCAAAATAGACCAACATAGACTCTCATTCCTGCTGGAAAACACACATATTCTCTCTCTCTCTGTCTCTCTCTCACTCATTCACTCACTCTCACTAACTTACACAGACAAGTAATGCATTCTCTCACACAGGCACGCAATTGCATTTAATATCTTAAAGCTGTCACAGCTGGTGTAATGCTTCCTTTCTTGTGTGGGTTCCTTTCAAATTCTGGCATAGGGATGCCCACCCAGACTGCAATGATGCATAACTCTCTTTACCCTCCAGGACCAGATCACATGACCTGGGTCTAAACCTCACCTTCATTACCTCATCTGCCAAAAAGAGGACAGTGTGTGTCTTTGAGCTGCAACACGCACGCACACACACACACACACACACACACATACACACACACACACACACACATACCCGTATATACGCACGCACGCGCACGCACGCACACACACACACACACACACACACACACAAAAAGACTTTCTGACAAACTAGCCTGTGTCATCCATACTAAATAGGTTGAATGTCATTGGGCAGATGGTGTTCAGTCTTTGCACAGGCGACTGCTGTGACCTCAATGGCCTCTCCTTACTTTTCCTGCTGGATCAGGTAGCTTCCTCAGTTGAGTTGTCATTTAACATAAATGTACACTTGAAGCATATTTTGTAAGATGCTGTATGTAGCCCAAGGTGATTTAAGGATATTCTCTACCATCCTTACTAGGGGTGTGAATTGGCAAGAATCTGGCGATACGATACGTATCACGATACATGTGTCACGATACGATATATCCCG
>JAPTGZ010000005.1:280125-296103 GCA_029814645.1 Fowleria isostigma | reverse complement strand
CAGTTGTCTGTCACCATGGTAACAAAGGTCTTGCTCCTAATTGTCAGTTGATGGTTAGGATTGTTGTGGTGTTTTTTTAGGCTAAGTTACTTCAGGGTTCTTTAGTGTTAAAAAGAAAGTGAACAAATAATTGTGCTTTTGATCTTTAAAATGTAAATGATTTTGATACAAAGATTCAATGCAAACATTGCCATTTTCATTAGTTCCATCTCAGAGGTTGATTTATATTTCATGATGTTTCATGTGAATAGGCAGTCACTTACACATAGATAGTGGAGGAAGGAGAATGTTGACTGAAAAAGTTTCCCACTGGGAGGATTATATCAACTGACTGCTGCCAGACTATTAAGATCTTTGTTCTGATTCTGTGATGCCATCCTGAGTTAACCAAGCACTTTTCTTTGGTAAAGTACTTTTCCATCAAATTTAATGAAAACCAGTGCAGTAGTGTTTAGTAATCCTGCTCACAGAAGTACTGATGGATGGACAAATCATCAGTGGACTCATTAGAAGTCTAATGTTTAACACTACACCATTATTGAAAGGTCACTGCTTGTAACAGCACATCCCATCAAGTGGGTCAAGATGAGACCATCAGCCAAACAGCTAAAATACGAATAAGTTCTACTTTTGGCCCTGTTTGTTTTTCTTTTGTTTTCTATAACACAGTATTTCTCAGAAGTCATTTCATAAAGTTCAGTTGTAAGTTGGCACTGCAATTTCTTTACAGATTGAAATGTATGAAACTCCATACATAAAGGACAGTAATAATGTGAAAGGAAATAGATTGTGAGACTCATCATGTTAAACATCTGTTGGTATTGAGATCATTTCTGATGATGCATCAGCATTTAACCCAAGAAATTATGTGGCCATCTTGGCACACTTTCACGCTCAAAGTGAACTGAGTGTAGGCGTGTTCTCCCCCTCTCTCTCTCTCACTTACGTCTTTCTCTCTGCTTCCCAAAATAAAGCCAGGGCCCACGCTCTATACTAAAACAAACACACTGCTTAGTGTATATTGTCTCTTGCCTTCACAGGAGGCATGAGTTTCCATTCCAGATGGTCTATGAATGTGTACGGATACAATAGCCTCATGCCTTTTCCCTTGGCATTTGTTTTGATTGTCCAGTGTTATTTTGGGGGCAATAAAGTAGTTAATTTGTAACTGTGTTTCCAGACGTGCGATCTCATTAAAGCGGGCTAAAACACACGTACACACATATGTGCACACATATGCAGTGGGAATCACAATCCCCTGTCGTTTTACACTCTACAACAGACGAATGAAAACCAGCAATTTACTGTCACTTGCTCTTATTTCTGTCTGTTATTAAAATAAATATATGATTAAGTTATGGGATAAGTCTATTCTTGCACTACCTTAATAAAATGCTGCAGAAGTCTCTATTGTTTTAGGATAGTGGTTTCTTCTTGTCTGGAAAAGCTACAAATACTTTAACTAACAGAAAATGTATATCCAGATCATAGCAAAATATATCGGCAATTTGCTCACAGTTTATGATGCTTGGTTATAGCAATAGATGCTTTTGTTGTCCAACTATTATGTTTTAGATAGTTAAATAACAAGTGAAGCCATTTATTTCATAATTACATGCAGATTGACTAGCTGCTTAATATATTCTGCAGAGTTTGTAAAGTGATGTGGGCAGAGGAATACATATAAAGGCAATGAAACTGAAATCTAATGACAACCACAGCAGACACCACCACGATGGAGATGTAAATTATGGAAGGGTTGGACCATAAAACTGCACATTATCTGCATTCTTCATTAGTGTGTGACCACAGTGACCAACATGGGAATACACATATGTGCTTTTTTTCAGTCTGCACCTACACCATATGGCTTAATTTATGATCAGCACTGAGAACATGATTTTCTTGAGTGATAACCCTCTAGCAACTGTATGATTATTGTAGTCATGGAACTAAAAGCAAAAGGATATATCAATTCAAAAGAGTCCTGCAGGAGACAGAGCTGATCTGATTTGACAGTTGTACTGGTGGTAATATTGCAGAGGGGGTATTGCATAGCATATGCAATTATATGAGCATACTTAATGTGTAAGGCTTTTACTACTCCCTCTGTCTACAATTACTTTTTTCTCATCTAGTCTTCACTTTCCCACCTCTGAATATCAAAGTCTTTCTTTTAATTTCTGCAAAAAGGTTTTCTTTTTACTCATCGTTAATTTACTATATCTCTAGCTTAACATCGCTTTTTTTCTGCCTTTATGTCTTTTTGTAAGAATTTTGGCAAACTTAAAAAGGCAAAGTCTTGTAGTTACAGTACCCAAGCCAAATTACCCTGGCATTCTTTTAGGCCTGCCTAAATGTGGGTTTATTGGCATCAAACCATCTCTTTTGAAAACATTTGATTGGACTAGATATGCATGTCAGAGGGACTGTCCTGTTTGAGGTCATGCAGTGACAGTGACTGCAGGGGAAGAGGCTAGGCCCTGTGCTCTATGGTGGCTGCCTGATCAATAGTATCCCAACTACTGTTCTACTTCACCCTCTGCAGAGGAACACTCATAGATTTGGGTTACATACATAAGAGGCACAATTAAACAGACATTATATAGACTGAGCAATTCACTCCAATACATCTGTGTATTGCAATGTTTTCTGCAAAGCAACATATTTACTCTTGCTGAAGCAGTATTAACCACATTGTTTTGATGGGAAATAGTTTGATGGCAGTAAAGTATGCCATGATATTTTGTCTTTGGAGACACCACAATGCAAGAAAAATATGGTCATAACAAGCACAGTATATAACAAAATGCGTTGTGGTAGTAAACGCCACAGCAGATTGACAGCAAGTGAAATCTCTATTGGCTAGTTGAAGATAATTGTGGTAGAGTGTTCTTCAGCAGCACCCATTACTCATGCACTTATCATGATTCATTGTCATTGTAAACAGACAGGTGCAATACAGTCAGTACAGAATGAATAAGTCTTGCTCAGTGTCTGCTAAAGCTATAGCCATTGCTCCAACAGGAAATTAAATTATTGAGGCCGGATGGCTCTTGACAGCTTCTGGAGCCTGACACAAGAAACAGGTTACTGAAAATGAGAGGTTTGGCTGTGGAAAGAGTGTCATCATTCAGGCCTGGAATTCTTTTCATTTCCAAACATGCTCACTGTTAGGGCAATGCACATAGTAGGTTGTGGCTTGTGAGCCAAGTAGTATGTTTTCTGTTAGCCCATAAATTTCAAGTCTGCTGCTAGAAACCAAACAAGTGATTTTTACAGTAAAAAGCTTACTTAGAAATATCCCTCACTGTACTTAAATTAAAATTTTAGTTGTATTTTAATGACTTTAAACGCTGTAATGTTTAGTCATCATGTATGTGAATATGTCAGAATGCACCTTTAACCCAGGAAATGTGGGTAGAGGTTCTAAGTAAATTTTGAGCCTCAGTCATTCAACTTGATGGTGTCATGGTTTATTATTATCTCCTCTATATCCTGTTAGTGTTTTTAATCAGACAGTGAGGTCATTTGTCACTCCATACATTGCTCAGAGGAACCTTGACCAGATATCTGTGATGTGATTTAAGTAGGCAGACTTTGTCCTGACTGTTGACACAACATTTGATTACAGAGCATTGATAATCTAAAATATTTATGGCATGTTTATTTCTTTCCCCATGGATTATGCTGTGCTAGCATGCACACAAAGAACACCCAGAAATAAAAGCATCTGAGTTAGTCTACTTCACAGAGTTTGGTTTCATGTCATGCACAGTGGTTCAGGAAAATCAGCAAGGCATAAGAAAATATGTTGTTTTTGTTTTGTTTTTTGAAGTGCAGCTTCAATTTAACCACAAGGTAAACATAGCATTGTAGAGAGAGGAGGAAAAAAAAAAGAAATCTAGGTCATACAGAGATATCGGGGCCAGAGTAGAAGGAGGCCACAGAGAAGAAAGAAAACTTTATGCTTTTTTAAAATCCCTAAACTAAAGTAGAGGATGTACTTGAAATTACAATGAAAAGAGAAATATTTAATTAGAATGCATGTCTTTGATATTTGACACTGTAATTCACAGTCGGTTACAAACCCCCATGTTTGGATGTTGCATCTGCAGAGAGCAGAAACCCATGGTCAGTGTAATGGGCTGTATTTGTTAACATGCAACAGGTTGTACCACTGAGCAACACTCAACTGCTAATTCCTCTGTTGCAGGGCAACTTTACAACAAAAAACAAGCATGTTTACTCAAACCCTCAATGCCAAGTCTGTTTTTCTTACGTCACCTGTAGCCTGTTAGTGACTGTGTTTGGTGATGTACAGTACGAACATCTGCTGCTCGGCTGGAGGCCACAGAGCTCAGCCTTCCTCTCTGTTCAAGCCAACCAGTGTTTCAAATACTGTGAAGACCAGGAACAATGAGAGGCCAGTGTGAACAGCCCATTCTGCCTCCCTCACTCTCTGTCTCTGTTTCTCTGAACCCCTACACCTCCTCCCCCCATACTTCAGTGAAAGGAGCCATTGTCTTTGGCCTGGATTGGAAAACTCACACAGTACTTTTCCTTTGAGGTCTTAAAAACTTTGCCTGCTCAGATGAAGTGATTGGCCGTGCATGTGTACAGTATGTACAGTTTTTATTATGCATGATCACACATCCTCACATGTGTGAAGATACATATGAAGTGAAGCACTACAACACTTGCTAAAAGAAATGTTGGAAAAAAAAACAAAAAAACAAGATGCTGACACATGAGCATGCAGTATATGTCTGACAGCTCCAGTGTGCCAGAAATCTCAGATTCCAGGCCTTCTTAGTCTGCTGGCCACCCTGCAAAGCCCCACCTCTCTCCACCTCTGTTGCCCTCCTTCTCTCTTTACCCAGCCTCTAACGCTCAGACCAGCTTCGATCACTGACCATCACTGTTTTTGTTTAACAGCTTTTAGAAAACTCTCCGATCAGCACAACGGGACCTGGCCAGTCCCCTGCATTTGTCTCTGAATATGATGTTAAGATGAAGCATAGACTAAATTTTAAATCTTTCTGATGGTAATTTGGTTTCCAAGGATTTAGTGGACGTTAAACAGGCTCGGTTGGATCATATGAACCTGTAGCCGTGGCTCAACTTGAAGAAAGAACCAAGTCGGCCACTCTGCCGTCTCATTCGTGTGCAAATGTCCCCAGCACTGGTCGGCTCCAGAGACGGATGGGTTTGTCCCGGATGGAGGATTTTACCTTTGACAGCTTTGAGCTACTTTACAGTGGAGCTGTTGATAAGATCAAGAGCCACAAAAGTAATCTCAACCTCAGTAAGTTCATCAACTTCAACCATAGATATTACTAGATATGGATATTTAACTTGAATACTTCTCAGACTACCCAAGATGGCAGTCAATTTGCAGACCTTTTTTGGGTTAAACTTCATCAAGCCTGACTAGTCAGCTGACTCAGTCTGAACTAAGTCTTCATAAAAATCTGTGGCAGTCGGTACTCAACAGGTAAAGCATGTTCCTGCAAACTTTCATCACAGTGGTGTTGAGGTCAAGTCTACCTCTTTATAAAGTCTCAGTTGGAATAGGCTCATGCTCTTTTGTGTAGAATCATATGTGTTTTGGTGTCGGCTTTGATGATAGAAACATGCATATAAATACTGGAAGTATGTTTTAAAGGTTGTTGTTGTTTTCCGTTTGCTCCCTTTCGGGGTCGCCACAGCAACTCATCTGTGATTCACATGACAATTTGGCATATGTTTTAAGGGTCAATGACTTAATTTTTAACAGATTTTTTTTTTTTTTTTTTAATTACAACATGGTGTAATCATAAATTAGAAATTTGCCAAACTACTCAAAAAAAGATCAGCTAGTGGAGATTTAAGTTTAGTATTTTATCCAATTTTAACATGCAATTAAATAATCAACATCATTTATACTGATGTATTTTCCAAAGTGCATCGGCATATTAACGCTCTTCTAGGCTCTAGTTTCATTATTTTATTGCTTTTAAAGCTACACGGCAGGATATTTTTTTTTTTTTAGCATCACTGGGCAAGTATTGCATAATCACATTTCAGCATATTGTAATTCAAGTGCTCTGAGAAGATGTTCATCTTCTTTATCTACTTCAAGCCTGTGTTTTTTGGCACGTGATGCCCCAATTTTGTCTAATTACAGGTGTTTAAGAAAGATAGGAGGGATTACGTGTGTGACTGACAGCTCGGATTACCAGTCGCTGAACAGATTCTGTCACAGACACAACTTAAAAGCAATTCTTCTGCTCTGCTCTATTACTTGGTGAAATGAAGGTTTATATTTTCAAACTGTCACCCCCCACAGATTTCAGTTCTGACTTATCCTGAACCCTGCTTTTAACTAGGCTCTTTTCTGTTTTTGTTGGTGAAATTTATTTTCACAGAAAGCCTGTATGGGCAAGAAGTTTAGTGTTATTAAGAGTAACATCTCATGGCATTTAGCTAACCTTTCTGTGTTTCAGATAAATGGTCTACTTATTACTGTTCAAAGTGGCCAGAGACCCTGTGATATGGTAACCCTGGATTAAGATTTATATATAGATAGAAGACAGCAACCCAATTTTAGAAGTGGAACAGGCTTGTTGACAGTATTATTAATAGACTATCTGTTATAGAAGGCCTCTGATTTTCACTCTTGTGACCCCTCAACGAATATAGTGTTATGACTTCTGAATATGAGGGATGTCTCTTTCTGCAATTAGGTTGGTGAAGCAGCGACACATAGCATAAGAGTAGGGAGGGGTGATATACAGTATGAAACAATATGACAGGAAATTGAAGGAACCCAAGGAAGTGAATATAAGGTGAGGATCAATAGAAGGTATGAGTAACAACAAATGAATACAGAATTTATAGCGTCAGTCTGTACGCATTCATTAGGTGCATTATTTGCAGTTTCATGAAAAAAATAAACTGCAGTTATTGAATAAATTGAGATTAGCGCTACAACAGAAAAGAGTGCTACATTGGTCAAATGGGTCTGCCGTGTTTTTTCTGTAATTAGCATCCTAAATAAAATTGCTTTAAGGATAATAAATTAGAATTTAAGTAAGGAATTAACAGAAAATAGAGTTCAAAAAAAGGAGTTAAAGCCAGCTGTTAACTGACGACATTTAAGTAACTATAACCCTCTGTAGCTAAATCAAGGTTTATTCATCTCTGAAAGAGCTGCAGTTCTGTCAGCTAAAGTACAACTACAGCTACAAAAAAGGGGCAAAAAATCTCTTCTCCAATATCCTATCCTCAAACATGCACCTTGGGGGCCAAATCTGGCCCGCCAAAGGGTCCAATCTGGCCCACAGGATGAATTTGTGAAATACAAAAATTACACTGAAGATACTAACAGTCAAGGATGTACAGACCAATATGGTGTAAATTGGGTTAAACCAGTAAAATACTATCATACTTACCTAGAAATAATGATACATTGTTCTATTTGTTTAAACAAAGTTGAATTAAATGAAGATGTTGACATATATTAACTACCTTTTCACAATAAAATATGAAAAACCTAAAATGCCTTTTAAAAATTTAGTGCATTTCTACCAATATTCTGCCTGTTATTAAATGTTTTGTATATTTGTAGATCCTCTGTGATCTGTAAGTTCTAGTGAACATGTGTAAATGATAAACTGAGACATAATATTGTTAAAATTCCACTTATTTTTGAAAGAGATTTCAGGTTATTCATGTGATTATCGGTAATTTTTTAAAAGTTTGTAGATATAAACAGTATTATAATGTAATTTTAGTGTTTTTACTGTTATTATTTTACTGGTTCGGCCCGCTTCAGATCATATTGGGCTGAATGTGGCCCCTGAACTAAAATGAGTTTGAGACCCCTGTCCTAGAGCCACAAACACAAGAACGAGAAAAGCAGTATGTTTATGAACCTCAGAGAACAGTTTTTTTTGTTTGTTTTTTAAAGTTTTGGTCATAAAGTTTCAAATGATTGATAGATAATTAAGATAACTGAGGATTTCTGTCACCATAATATTCCCCCTTTTTTGATCCAGGAGTGAGTTTCTTAAAACCACCATACTTAATTTAATATAAGGATAAATATTTTCTCTTGCTGCTGCTTTTTGCCTACACTGTCCAGAGTGCATAGCTGCTGCTGCTGTTAGGCATTTGTCTAATAGGTTTACAGTTGGCTCTGGACCTCTTGGCACAGAGCAACATAACCTGTGCTAAGCTGCTTAGCAACCTTTGGCTGGCCTCTGGCTTACTCTGTCTCTTACGCACACAGAGACGCACACACTCACTCATACATGCTTATTTACATACACAAACGCCCTATGATTAACACATTGTACATGACAGACAGGCACTGGAGGGGGGAATTTGTGTGAGAAATATGACCTATTCGGAGAGAATCCTACCGGTCTGTTTATTGCTTAATCACACTCTGTCTTTTTTGGGTAAGAGAGCCGTAGTTGACTCTCCAGCTGCAGGAGGTGCTGCCAATGAATGTTTTATTAGCATTAATGGGAGGGAAGAAAGGATGAGATATGAGATTAGGTGATGGGGAAAGAGACTAACTGACAGCCAAGTTCTTGTAATATGAATCCCCTGCTGTCTATGTAATGAAGTTAGCTCCAGTAGAGGAAAAAGACTAGGTTATATAGATTTTCCTTCACATGGGGTGCATAACCTGATTATCACTGTCTTAATTGTGAGGTACCTTAGGTCAAGAATTCCCTCGTAAGTCCTGGTATGATGGAGTTTAAAACTGAAATGGAACCACTGCAGACAACATTGCAGATACATATTGTTGTTTTGTTTTTGTTTTTTTTCAGTGACAGAAGTGGGTCTTTTCCGCACAGTGGGATTTAATCTGTGTTGGCACCAGTCCTGTTTTTTACTGTGCTATTTTCTATGGTCACATTAATGTATGCGGGTATCTTTCATCTGTGCCTCTTTACTTTTATTGCCTCCTCTCCTTCAATATTCATGTGTCCCTTTAGTCGAGGACAATGGAGTGAGAGGAAACACTGCTGATGTTGCACTCCAGGTTTAGAAAGCCCTGATACCTGAACCCAATTGATGCTAGGGGCTGATTGACAAGAGGAAGAGCAGGGGAGAGGTGGAGGTAAAGGAGATGGATCAATGCGGAGAACAAAGCGACAAACACAGAAAGAACTTTTGAAAATATGAAACGCTTTCAAAATGTTCAGTCACCTTAATTCCCCTCGTGCTTTCATGCAATGTTAGGCACAGGGGACTATTGTTTGTCAGACTGACTTATGACTAATATAAAAACTTTGACAAAAAATGCATCCCATAGCGTTGAAATAGACCAAAATATATTATTGTGAAATGTGCAGCCTGGTCTCAAAAGATGTACTATAATCTGGACTGACATTCCAATTTATCAATTTTATGAAAGTTGTGAAAAACTGGCCAAATTTGTCCATCTAAAATTAATTGGGCCATTTTCAAGTGGCTACATTCCTACATGACTGATCTTAAAATTATTCCAAAGTACGACAAATGGGCAGATTATATATGTGACACGTTGTGACAAAATTCCCTTATGGTTTTCACACCAGAATGCCATACCAAACCCCATTCACACACAATGGGAACAGAATGGTGACAGCTGATTGGCTGAAATCCACCCCACTCAACTTTCAGTGGAGAGGTCACTCATTTCCTAAATTTGAGAGGGTTGGGTTTTATGTTAGTAACAGCTAGAAACAACTCTTCACAACCCAGACCCAGACCAGGACTCAGACCAAGACTATTTCTTGCTTTTACACTGAACCACAAGTCCACCAGTCCAGCAAGAGGCAAGCACACGGGTTACAGTTCCTTCAGGAAATGTAGGAAAGTCTAGTTTTTAATTTTTTAGTTATGTCTTTATTTTTCTTTCGGTGTTTTTTTCCATTTTGTTATTTTTGCCCTTGATTATTGTTCCTCCCCTTTTTAACTGTTCATTTTAATGAGGCTGAACACATGTGTAGGTCTTTGGGATGCCTCATTTTCATATTCCTCAACTTTATCATCTGTTTTGTGTTTTCTAGAGGAAGAGCTGAGGAAGCTGCGGGAAGAAACCAATGTGGACTCGCTGCGGCAGGAGCTGGAGAGAGAACGAAGCAAGAGGATAGACCTGGAGCAGAAAATGAACGAGGTGCTCAAGACCAGGTAAGTGAGGCAGGTGGATAGCAGAGTTAAGTGCCTGGAGTGGGCGACAGCAGATGAACAGAGCAACGACTAGTAGTAACCTTTGAAAATGGGAAGCACGTTCATCACAAAGCAGACAGGAAGTAGTGACACTGCACTTTGTAACAGTTCAGCTCCACAGAGTTTATCACAGGTCATGTTAGACTGTGCATGTGCACGCCAACCCTGGTGCTACCCAAGGTTTCCGTTTTAAATATAGGCCTCAGCAGCTTGGTAGGCGGGGAATTCCACAAGGAGGTGTCTTTGTGCGTTTATATGTTCTTGAGGGAGATGGAAAGAGAGGGGAGGGGGCACAGAAAGGAGTCACGCGCCAAACCATGTGGCCAAGTGCACACTGTGACACAGTAGCTATGCTGGTGTCAGGAAAAGGCAGCGTCTCTTGGCACGAGCTGAGCCACCCTTAGACTGACGGTGTGTGTGTGTGTGTGATCAGATGATGTTTCTGTGGCTGCCAATGGGAAATTCCACTGGTGCTCTCCAAGCGATTACCAGCCTATAGGCAGGGCTTCAGGAATGTGAGAGACAGTTCAGGACTTAGCAACTGAGGTGAACGAATGTAGCATGACCCAGGAGTTTTTCCTCGGTTAATCCCATCAGCAACACCCAGATGGAAAGATGAACAGTCTGGCTGTAATCCAGAAGTACCTTTGAGCAAGGCAGTAGAACTGTTTGGTGGACAAAATAAGGCTCTGACTACAATAGACAGTGCAGCGGGGTCTATGAAATATCTGTGTAATATCTGAGACACAGTTGAATGATGGGTAAGTGTGGTGCTGGAGGCATGCAGAAGCTGTATGACTCTACTTGAAGGATGAACATTCTTTCAAAAGATAATCCAATATTAATCATTTCTAGCATATCATCACAGGTCTGAGCAGACATGTGGTGACTGTGACAGACATAGTGTATGATTCAAGTCACTCTGTGAAATGCAGTCATCACTTTGTTTGTGTGACCACATCTGCATTCATCGTTCCTCTCACACTTATCAGCGGTACTTGTTCCTATTTTCCCCGTGAATAACTGCAGTCACACCTGCATCTAAATTGTTTTATCAGCACATTAGAGTAATTTCAGAACAGTGTGCATAGTAGTAGTAGTAGTAGTAGTGTGTCATTATGTGAAGATCTGGGTCTGTGCTTTATAGTTTCTTGACTCCTTGCTGCTACAACAGATCTGTTATGGGTGTTAGAGTACAAAAAGTTCAGTTCATTATGTGTTTTTTCAGGAATGTGCTGAAAATTCCATTGGTACATGTTTATATATAAGGGCATACTTGGCCTCTAGCATGCCTACAGAGAAGAGAAATTCTGATAGTTATTCTCTCTGTACAAATGATCACATTCTGCTTTCTGTTCCATTTGTCCGTACAGAACTGGGTCAAAGGGCTTTTGTTTGTTCTGCACCTCATGTATTGAATCCACCACAGAAAGTCTGGAAACTAGCTGAGTTAATTTCTTTGAGTGCTTCTAAGTCCAAACTGAGAGTTCTTGAAGCCTACTCCATAATTTACACTTGATCTACTAGTAAATGTTATTTTTACCAACTGTCGAATGTGTTTGTTATATGTATTTTAACTGTTTTCCTGTAACTGTGTGTTGTATTTGTTGCTGCCCATTTTGGCCAGAACTCCCTTGTAAAAGAGGTTCTTAATCTCAATATATACAGTATACATTTCTTGGTTAAATAAAAGATAAATTAAAAAAAAAAAGATAAAATATTAACCGATTGTCACTGGTGTGTCAGTAAACCTTATGGTTGAATCTTTTACTGTAGAATTTATTTTCTAGATGTGGAAAGACCTTAGTAGTTTGGTAAGTCTTGTTTGGATTACAAGCATACTGACTAAAGGTTTAGTATTGAATAATGAGGGACATTTAACACTTTACTCATAATTTATTATAAAAGTTTAATCTAAAATAATGTGCAAAAACTTTGTGTCTATGCATCATTACATCTCTGCCTATTCCAATCATGATTAGTGAATCCATGGATTTGAGGAATAGATCACAAATGTATATTTAATTTTCTAAATGCAACACAGTTATTGTTTAGAAGAGATGGACTGTTTTGTTTTTTTTGTTTTTTTAGCAAATGTTACACAAACATAAGGAGAATTTTTTTTATTTTCATCTAATTAGTAATAATTCATGCAAAAAACATATTTTTGTCATAAAGGTTGTGCCATTTTTGAATATGTTTTGTGGTGTATATCAATCTGCTGTTAAACAGTAAACAGTCAACTACTAGAACTGATTCAATAAAGTTGTGTTTCTGGGTCGATGCGAAGAAACTGTCTTGTTTATTAACACAATTATTAAAACAACTATAAAGACATTACACAAATTTAACTGAACATGTACTGTATTTCATATTTTTACTCTCAATGTATTTTGGGGTAATTACAAGTAGCAGTGTCCATTAGCAGGATATATGATTTTAGATTAAACACGAAAGGGCAATGAGCTTGCAAAAGCCAATAAACTGTTGGCGTCATCCTTTGATTTTCACTGTCCGCATTGATTTCTGCCAGTGAAACCGATAGAGACTCATGTTCTATTTTTGCTGCCATTCATCCGTTTTGTGAAGACATTGCTATGAGGCAGCAATTTCTCATCCCCTCTGCCTTTGAATGGGACTTTCCTCATCTCCCTCCAGTTGTTGGCTTATGCAGTGCAGTAGATCTCCACACATTAACATGAACTGCCTACTGCAGCTCTGACAATAAAGAATTGTGACTGACACTTGACAAATTTCCCCTTCTCCCTGTCTGTGTCTCCCCAAGGCTAGAGGATTCTCCGCCGCAGCCACCCCGAAAACAGCAGTCGCCCTCAAACAATGGCACAGGTACGACCCAGGAGGGAGAGGGCGTTGGGAGGGGGAACGACGGGAAATGAGCAGGGAAGGAAGACTTTGACGTTTTCCAAGTGTGGGAGTAAATCAAAAAGACTGAGGATGTGTGCGCGCATGCATAAAAGGGAGGTGGCGATGTAGGAAGGCACTGTGTCGGAAGTGTAGATATGCTATTCTGGGACATGAAGCTGTAACTAAACTGATGGTCTTTCTCACGGCAGAAGAAATGCTATCATAGAGTGATTTTCACTCTGAATTGTGTTAAAATGTGTCCTATTCCATTTGGCAAAAAGGGAGGGCATGAGTGGTGCTTTTGTCAATACTTTGAAGTAGTTTACTTCTGGAGTGTTTGTGTCATTTTGCTTCCTAGGTGCTGAATAACAGGTTTTGTTGTAGTTTGACATCTATGGACCTTGTGTGTGTATTTTGAGCCAGAGACAGAGGTTAATTTTGGAAATTGGGTTAAGATTGTAGATCACTTCATCTAGGGCAGACATGCCTTTGCTCTAACAAGCGTTGGAGGTGCAGGCATATAGATGTCAGTGTTTTTGAGTTGGCTTTTAAGGTTATTTTTCTGGTGCCGTTTGTGTAAATAAAGACAAAACTAGGACTGTACAATATTGGAAAAAACTGACTTTGCAATTTAAAAATTTTTTTTTTTTTTAACCCCGTGATATATATTGCGTTATGAAAAAATACTCAGGAGGATATGAAAGCTGTGGTGCTGACATAAATGGTCAAATACATTATAGTGTTACCTCCGGTTGTGTCAACAGGTGTAAGACACTGTCGACACAGATCACACGTTTCAGTTTCATCTGCCTGTAGCCAATATATTTCCAGATGAGTGTCATTGCTTTTCTTTTTGGCACTAATTTCTCATTTTCTGTGACTTTCATCTTTGTTTTCAGTGATTTTTCTTCTTTGTTTTTGGTGATTTGCTTCCTCATTCCTCATTTTCTGTAATTTTCCTCCTCATTTTTGGTGATTTATTTGGTGATCGTATTTTGCATAGAAAAAAAGGTTACAATCAAACATCCATTTTTTGACGGCTTATAACTTATGAACTGTTAACACTAAATGGTTCAAATGTGCACACGTGATTCTTTGATATAATAAGGCTCTGTACATAGAAGGAGAGATTTGTATGTGACATTTTTGCAGATTTATGGGATATGAAATATGGCTTCCTGGAATGCGCATTTGTTCATGGCAGCACTTTTGTCTCTGTCTCCAGATTTAATGACACCAGATGTCTGATTCTATTTAATAAACGAGATATATTATAGTACTAGGAAAGGAAAACAGGTTATATCTGTGACAAAAATTCTTTCTCATATATAGACCCCTAAAAATGGAAAAAAGCTTGTCGTGGCAAAAAAACTGAAAATGACTTCAAGAAAACAAAGTAAATCAGTGAAAAGAGCAACAGTTGTTAGTAACAAGGACATTAAAATAAAAAATTCTGAAGCAAATCTGAGATGGCCAGGTGGGAACATTCTGGTGATTTGGCATGGAATGACCCTTATGTTAAATGTGCTGCAGAAAAGCCGACATGATTTCATTGTATTTTTCTTGCTGTCTGTGTATTAACCCCTTCACCAAGATTTAACCGAGTAGACCCAATGGAAGCGACTTTTTTCATTTTCACATTCATCTGTGGTCTGCTAAGTACAAACCCAGTCAATTAGTAGACACTTAACAGTTGCATCAGAGCAATTGGGCCCTGTGTTGTTTGCTTAGGGGCACTTCAGCATCACTAATTGTTCCCCTCCAAGGTTTAAGTCCATTCCAAAAGCCCAGTTACTCATGAGATGAATGTTCACATTGGATTGTTTGTCGACTGCAGTTGATTCTTGAACAAGCTCACATTTGTAAAACACTACAAAATACTGAATGACTGACAACAAGCCATCTTATAAATGCTTTACATTTACCATCTGTTCCATGCAGCAGAAAAACAACAGAAAGAAGTATGGAGTTCACGGTTGCAGAAGTGGCTGTACGAGCGTTTTGGGGTTTACATCGAAGACTTCCGCTTCCAGCCGGAGGAAAGCACTGTGGAGGCTGAGGAACCGCTAAGTGCTAAAAGGTGGGTGAAAGCTGTGCAGGAGTAGGACATGAAGTGCTTGTCCTCAGGTATTGATTCTGTGGTTCAAAGACATGTGGAACTAGACAGCTCGACAGCAGCTGGGGAGTACTACAGCTGTGCAGCCAATTGTGTCACAGTTGAAAAGATGTGGTTTATTTATTGCTTACTAGGAGAATGGGAACTTCCTCCAGTCCTTGAACCTCTTACACACCACTGAAATGTGAAAAGTTTACTAGAGGCTAGTGATGTTGACCTGTCTGCTGTGTAAAGTGTTTGCTAGGTGAGGTGTAGGTGTGCAGGTCATAGTGTTTGATGCATTGACAGATGAAGAGTATGTAACTGTGACGTAAAGGTGTTTAGAGTGTGTGTGTGTGTGTGTGTGTGTGTGTGTGTGTGTGTGTGATGACTGCAGTGGGACCAGTGGTTGGATGTGAATGATTTTTTTTTTTTTTATGGACTGAGTTATTGGGTTTGGTCACCTCCACCTATCTACCTCCAGCATCTGTTACATTTGGAAAAAAAACAGCATTATTATATGTTTGTTTGTTTTTTTTTGTTTTTTTTAAATCAATGTTTGCTTTTAGTTTTCAGCAGTGTCTACTCTTTATTAACTCTTTCCCCCTTGGACGCCTATTAGAAACAGCTCATAAATATGTTACTAGGGAACATTTTGTTTTTTCGGTGTTTTGTTTCTTTTTCTGATGGCTACAATTGTCACTCTTACGGCAAACTTCTGGAAAAAAGTAAAAATTTATTATTATTGTATGTTTTTTAATTTAACAAAAAAAGAGACAATAAAACAAAATATAAAAATAAATAAA
>JAPTGZ010000005.1:86987-98114 GCA_029814645.1 Fowleria isostigma | reverse complement strand
GGTTTTCTCCTCTACACGCTGCGTGTCGCTGGGTGGGTGCGCTGCAGTGACAGGTGTAACGGACAACAATGATTAAACAACAAAAAAAACTCGCAACTAAAAAAAAAAACACGCTACACGCTGCAACACGCAGCGTGTAGCGGAGAAAACCAGGTCAGAAAGGACAGGATTTTACGGGACAGGTGGCAACCCTAGCTGCGGCTAATGATAACAGCGCAGTGCTAGCAGCTGCAGACCAGGCCTCAGGCCAGCGGTTAGCTCTTCAGCTGTGAGACTAACGGGGCCTCAGATTATCGATATGTCATTGTAATCTATCTGTATGGATGTACTGAGAAGTTTCAACTACCTTTTAGTAGTTATTCATCAGATCCAGGAGGAACACTGTGGTCCCTGGTCACTGTTCATTGGACAAGCTCTTCATCATCAATACAGTGTAAGAGGCTGCATGGGAATTTATCCAAGTGGTCCGCATGTGGTTTGTGAACTGTGTTCCTCTGGGTAACCTGTGGGCTACCCACTGCCATTTATTATAACCTTAATGTCATCCAATGTGTCTAATCAAGGTTAAAGAAGTCAATAACTTGACTTTTGTCTAGTGTCTGACTGCTCCCACTCCTGGCCCCTGAGCTCAGACTGTCATGAATAATAGAAACAAAGTTAAGCTATTATTGGTAGTGCTCTACACACCAGGGACACTCACTCTTGTCCCTTTAAGCTCTTGACAATTGCAAGGGTTAAACATGTGTGAAGAGGGATTAGGAACATTACATCTGTGTAATCTGTATGTGATACTTTGCCACTTTTGTTACCACCCTGAGTTTTAAACAGATAATGCAGTAAAATACAATAATATTACTGTGGTGTTATTCTTGAATATTTCTTTCATTTGCAGCCAGTAACTAAACTAGAGGTAAAAAAAAAAAAATTGCATTCATTATAAATCTGCAGATTTTTTTTTCATTATTCCATTTATTGTTTTTTTCTTAAAAAACAAACAAAAATAAAACAATAGAAGCTACTTTTAATATTATAGAAAGCAGTATCAAAAAACTGCTAACTTTGGACTGGTAAATATTACTATTTTGTGAAAATCAGATTGTTTTCTGTAAATCTACTAATCTGTTAACTTTGTGTTTGTATTAAAGTAGCCTATCAATACAGTGTTTGTGAGCCTTATTCTTCAAAATATTAGAAAGGAACAGTTATTTAAAATAAAATCCCTGAACTCTGCTTTGAATTCTTATCTGATTTATATACAAACCCATCACACAACATCTGTTGTGTTTGCTGCAACTCTAAACAAACACACATTACTCATTATTGCACAATTTGGAATGCTTCATAGTCAGATGGAGTGGTACAAATATGATGGGTGTCTTTAACTAATTAGTTTTATCATTGTATGTGTAAAGTCATATCACAGTCTTTCAGGCTATGTGATAGATGTAACAGATTCAGGATGGAAAAACTGAGGAGTGAAAAACATGAAGGAATTTATGAGTCCCACTGAGAGCTGCCATCTGTCTTATCTAATTCTCATATCTTTTTTCAATATAGAATAAAAAAATCATGTTGTATATCAGCTGCAGTGCTGGAGTTTTCTGTGTTACAGTGTTACCCTGCTCTGCTGTATCTTTTAAGAGCCAAGCCCGTGATTACTGCTGCTGCCCATGTCTTTTTTCCTGTTAGGGTCAAAGACTTATAATATTTAGTGTGTAAATACATTGTTTTTTATACCTCTCATCAGTGTTCAGTATTGGTCAGAGGTGAGTAATCCCAGGTTCATCAAATCAAACTCCTGCCATGTATTGGTTTCAACCAGTTCACTGAACCAGCCCATTTTGATGAGCACAACTCCTCATCCAGGTAGATGGGATCATTAGTGGAATCACCTTTGTTAAGTAAACAGGTTGGACCCAATACATGACAGGACTTTGACTTGATGAACCTGGGATTACTCACCTCTGGTATTGGTCTCTGTCAAGGTGGAGCAGAGTTCATTGCAGGAAAATACTGAGGCAAGTAAGACACAACATAGGAGCTGGTAAACATATTTTTTTCCTGTGTTTTTTATAGTGAACCTCAATGACTAGGTATTTCTTAAAGCTGCAGATGACTTTCATCACCAGTTTTTCATCAGATCTCTGAAACCCGAGTCTAAGTATCACAAATTTTTAAGTCTTTTTGTGATTACACTCCTAAATCTCTTCCCTCATGGTGAACAATTTTGAAGTATCGCCACCATAAACAAATCTGCGTGTTTACAGAGATGGTAGGTCACTTGGACATTTCCAGAAATTTGTGGGAAGCATAGTTCCACACAGAGAGAACCTGCTGGCATTTGCTTAGTCATTGTTTTGTGTTGCCACTACTGTGGCTGCGGCTGTGGCTCCTTGATGATTGTTGCCATTCAAGCACTATCTGTGCTGAAATTTTCTCGCGCAAACTTACTATGAAAACACCGAGCTAAGAAATGGTATATTAAAAGAATTGCAAGGGAAAATGCTTTGAGGCCATTCAACAGTTGTCAAAATAAAAGATTCATATGCAAAAAATTACAAATACATATTGCTTCTCCTTAAAATTATATGTCTACTGTTAGCAAAATTATTTTCATTTAATCTGAGTTTTTCGCAGATGTGCACACACACACACGGAGTAGAGTTTTTCAAAGTAAGAGCCTCATTCAAAGGTGATGGTGGTTTCAACAAGGAAAGGGTGGGGGCTTGAGCAGGGACAGAGAGGTTTGAGTGGAGCTGAAGTGTTGACAGTGACGGAGAGGTGCAATGAACGGTGTGATGTCCCACCCAATGTTGCTTGCAGCTTTAATTAATTTAGTGACCTTGCAGATGTTCATAAAAGCTCAGTGTGAAGTTGAAGATTATAATATCAAAACAGAAAAAAATGGAAACAAAAGTGAAAGTGGAAAAAAAAAAAAATCAAACTACTGCCAATTGTCAAAGTCCATTGGTTTTAATGGTGAATCAGTTTTTCATTTTTACCACAGAACTTCTTCACATCCAAATGGGTCAAATCTGGTCCAGTGGAAAAACCTGAGAAACTGTGTTTTACCTGATCTATTTAATTGTAATGACAAGATTAGTAGTTCAGCAGTTATGAAACATTTTATATCAGTAGATAGTTTTGGGATTTAGGCCTGAGGGTTAATATGAAACAATTCTCTCTCATATTGTTACATATCCACCAATCTCTACTCTCTTTGAATCATTTTACTAATACTCTTGCTGTCTAATGAATTCTTAGGAATGATGTTGACTACCTGGACAACAATAACAGTGCATGGGTTCTTGTATTTTCCACTCAGTGTGGATATACAGCAGAGAGAAGTAAGAGGCAAAGCCTTTAAGGATTTAATAGCTTTAGATGCGCTCAGGCACCCAGAAAAGCAGCTTATTGGATGTTGAGAAAGTGGGGGAATGTGCTGGTGGTGTAAAGATAGTGATTTCCAGCCTTTCAGCAGACAGCTACTTATCTGTCCAAAGGGATCGAGTCATTGCAGACTGGGCAGAGCTGGCACCCAGAAGCCCTGTGACTGTAATTGCCACTCCTTGTTGTATGTCTTTACTCTGTCTGTTTTGTTAGGTTTTCTGTAACTTCACACACTGAAAGCCCTCCCAAAGGCATGAAGACATAGCCCAACATGGTCCCATTTTTGTGTGATTTGTCAAGGCAACAAACATCTGAATTGGTAAAATAGCTTTGAGATTAAATTCCTAAACATATGTAAAGATTTTTTTAAAAATGCAGTAATTTGACCCTGCATAATTAAGTGTGATTTTGATTTGATTATACTATCTACATGGTGATGCATCTTTGAATAGAGAAACATCTCATTGAGGAATAACATGCCTGATACACAGGCGGTCTTGTTCAGCTACAGATCTGTCAAAGTTCACATCACTGTCTTCTCCAGATGCTCTGTTAGAAAGTATGACATTCACTTCACATGCTATTCTTCCTCCTGGTGATGTGCTAAATACAAACATTTTTCTATATCCTTTTCTTCCTGTTGTGAACTTGTTAGATTCCTCCTTCCCTTTTTAATAGCAAAAACATAGCCACAAACACTGCACACATCTGCCACAGACACACTGCTTCAGTAAAAAAATGCTCTTTCATCCAAGCTCCATTTACTGTGAGAGCGGCCTAGATTTAATCAGGTTCAAGATTTCCTTTCCCTCACTAGTGTAGTTTCTCGGTTGCAGTTTGATAACTAATCTGGTTGAGCGTCTATTCTCTGCCACACTGAGTTTCATGTGTTATATAACTTTTCTTTCTCCCAGCAGGCTCTATCTGCTTTTCAAAGAAATGAGCTGTGAATCACTGCTCCAACTTTGCATCATCACTGCTGTGTCACTGAATTATTTGCCAGCGGTTTTGTTTCCCACCCTATTGTAATCATATGCAAATTAGGATTAACAGATTCATTATCAGCTATAATACTATGTTCGTGCAGCCTTTCATTATAACACTGTCTCAGCATTGATTTAATGTCTTTCCTCAGCTTGAACCTTTCTGCAAAAGTCCGACTTTTTTGCACAGAAGATGCTTCTGCTTGCACCAAATTAGTGGTTACTCTAAAGTCTTATTTCTGTTGTGTTTACAGGATTTCAAGCTTTCTTCCCCCTCACTTCCTCTGGCCTGACAGACCCACCAGCCCGTCACCATGAACTACCTTCGCCGGCGCCTGTCAGACAGCAGCTTTGTAGCCAACCTCCCCAACGGCTACATGATGGATCTGCAGCGGCCGACCCCTCCCGGTTCATCCACTTCCTCTCCTGCTTCTCCGGCCACAGAGAGGAGGCAGCCCCCAAGTGCTCCTAGCCAGACCCCAGCCCAGGGTCCTGCCCCAGCTTCAGGCTCAGGGAGCTTCCTCAGCTCCTTCTCTAGTGTAGTGAAGAGCGCTCAGATGGCCCAGAATGTGGCTGCTGCTGCTCACGCCAAGTCTGCTGCAACTGCCGCTGAAGGAGCCTCGACAGGGGGCGGTCAGCCCCCCAAGCCTGTCATACGCAAGCCCAAAATCCTGCTGGTCATTGATGATCAGCACACAGACTGGTGAGTGAAAGATGGGCTGGGCACACAAAAAATGATTGTATTTTGACATTTCATTGATTTGTAGTTGATGGGGTGACAGATCTGGCCTGAAGATCATAGCTGTGTAACAATTCACAGTTGAAAGTGCAGACAGACTAGAAACAGACGAGGGACTTCTCTATTTGCCAGGGTTCCTTCCTCTGCACCATGGAGAACTATCAAATCTGATTTTAGCAGTTGTGGGGTAGGGATAAGTAAGGAAAATAGATTAAGAAGTATGGAAATGGAAAACATAATATAATGAAATTCTAATCAGCCAAAACATGACCCACTGTGTGATCAGGATGAACCAAAGTAAACTATGTGTTGCAGGAAATAAGATGTTATGCATGTAGCTGATGGAACTGTGCTTCTGAATTGCTTCAGGAGCCAGGGTTTTCCATTAAAGTTAATCAGATGTTGGGACATCTAGTGGTGAAGATGCAAACTTCAGTCAACTAAACAGTCCTCCACCCTCCCCACCAATGCCATACAGTGCTGTGATTTTTTTATTTACTGACACAATCTGTGTGATTTTTCTGAAAAGCACATCATATGACAAAGTAAAATCCCATGGCCGACCTGTGTTCAGTGGTAGTCTGTAATCGTTTGGGCTCTTTGGTCACTCGTGATGGATTTCTAAGTTTTTGGAAATAAATTTTTAGCTAATTGACCCATTTGTTGTCATCATCAGGTGAGACTAGGGTTCACATGCCATTTCACTCAACTTTGTTTTTTCCTGAAAAGACTGGACTTAAACATCATATTGTTTGCAATAGAACTCTAAATTGTGGGTTATTCCAAGTCTGTGTTGGAGTGGAAATTGTCATGGTAACAAGAGGGAAGGTGTTTGCAACACATATGATAGAAATAATAGAGCTTCAGCAAAGAAAAACACGTTCATTTTTCATATATGTATGTTAGAGGTTAATAAGTGCTATACTCTGAATTGATTTTCAGAGTTATAGTGAAAACATGCAGCAGTCAGTTCATCATGTTTGTCTTCCTGAATCAATAAAACCACTCTGGCATTTCATGAGTTGTTACTCTGTTCCTGACATTTGCTGGTAAATCGACCTTAGTGAAACCATTATTAGCTGCTTCCAGCCCTTTGAATTTATCTGCAGAATTAGCATGGCTCATTATGTACCATTGCATTTGTGTGTGGCACTGTGGGGAGATCAGGCCAACGTCTAAATATGATCAGTGAATTAAAGCGCCCTGCTGACAGCCGTGTCAGAAGCGTCAAGATTGCTCTCAGTTTTCTAAAAGGCCAAGCTGCCCTTTTCTTTTAATCCAGCAGGCAGAAATCCCAAAGGGGCTGTTCTTCTTCAGATACTGCTGTTTCTGAAATGAACAGTCAGAAGATCATCCTGCCTCTTTGAGTAACCCTTCACTCCCGTGATCACCCATGGAAAGAAAGGAGGCTTTGGAGGTGGTTGGGATCTTTGTTTTCTTTCTTGTGCAGCAACCATAAAAAGTAAAAAGTAAAATTTTTTGAATGAATGATTATACACATGTATCAAGTGGATGCATACTGGTGCAGTGGTTAGCCTCATAGGGTCCCAAAGACATGCCCTCATTTGTTAAATGGTCAATGTAAATCACCCATGGTTGTGAATGTGAGAGTGAATGGTTATTCATCTGTTCATCTTCATCTATATGCCAATGAAGAGACAACATGTCCAGGGTGTACCCTTCCTTCACCCATAGGCAGCCAAGATAGGCTCCAGCACACAGGCAACCACTAAATGGTTCAGAAAATGGATAGATGGATGGTAGGTGTATCTTTTGGTAATTAATTTTCTTTTCAGAAACAAAAGAATAACTAGTGTTTAGGGAACATTAGCTTTTTTATGTTAAGCATTTTAGAACATCCCTCTTCTGCTGCTGTTGGGTCAAAACAGTGGCCACAAGTGCTTGATCTTCCTCTTTTTCATCTTGCAGTTGTAGCTGTAGAATTTTCAGTGTTATGGGCATTATTGACATCGGGAATGTGGTGATCATGACACAGGATTTTTAAGAGAGTACACAGCCACGGTTTATACACTGATCTAAATATTCCAAAAAAATGCAAGATCTTCCTACCAATGACTTGAGAGTGCCAAATGGCAACCTTATGACAAAAAAATTCATAAAGGGGGTAGGGTTAGTGTTAGGTTTAGGGTAGGGTCCCAAGGCTCCCTCATGATCAACGTGAGAACTGTATGGTCTTTGTACGTCACAAAATCCTGTAATTGTTGTCAATTTGCTATTACGAATTGAACGGCAGTCATACCAACTTTGTAAGATGGCCATAAGAAATTAATCCATGAATGTCTATGAACTCCAGATTTAATACAAACTGGAAGATTCATAGGAACCCATTGTTCAAATGAATCTTTGTTACCTAGGCAGTAGCATTTTTTTCTTTGAAAATGATAACATCCAGTCTCAGAAAATAACAAAAAAAGATGTTTTTGGTCCATTTTTCCATTTCTGTGAGGTAGTAACTTTATTTTTTGTTATCAGAAAGAGAAAAGGAAAATCAATCCATTTTTGAAATTTTGTTAATCTATCCTGAAAAGTGAAACACCTCGAAATTCAATTTTAATTCTTCAATTTAAAATGAAAAATCAATTAACCACTAGTTTTTCTTTTGTCTCTGAAAGGAAAATTAAATTACCAAACTGACCAATGGATGTTGCAAGTGCAACCTGCATTATGTAATGCAACACCTTAGGAAAATATTTAACTTCAAGCTCAGTATCAAGACTGTGATTGAAAGGTGTTAATAATAGTTAGTGATCGCTCCTCATATCATGTAAATCTGTAGTGTTGTTGCATTACTTTTAATTAAACATCATCTATCTGAACTGAGATAGCATCATGTTGGTTTATAGTGTCTTGAACTCTTGAATATTTGTTCTTCAACTTAGATGCATAGAAGATCAAATAAATAATTTAAATTATAGTAATGTTGATAATAATAATAATAATGCTAATAATAATAATAATAATAATAATTATTATTATTATTATTATTATTATTACTATTATTGGCTGTCTGTTTTCAGTTATTATGCTATACCAAAATAAAATAGCACAAATTACTACTGATTATACAAAGAGTGATTTATGACAGTGTCAGTGAAAGAGAATCCAGGATGTACACCAGAGCATTTAAACACATTGATCCTAATCATGTTACTTGATAGCATTTTTATTGGAGTTCATTTGTAATCCAGTCTGTTCTTGCATTGACCACTGAGGGGCGCTGTAGTTCACTTAAAGCTCATAGATGGACGCTTGTCAGTCCTTGTTCTCAGATATTTCTTTAACTGAAAGACTGTGGCCACCAGGTGGTGATGTCTGATAATAGACAATACTTGTCCCTGTTGTTACAATGTTCAGCTTTAGTACAGCTGCATCGTTATCAGCAGCTTCACTCTCACACCAGTTAGAATCCACAAATCCACTTTATTTGAAGGGGTTCCTCATGAAAATGCCTGTTAAGCTACATTAGACAAGGCCCTTAAAGACCAAGCAAACACATGTTTTAAAAATTTATATTTACAAAGAAATATCTATAGGGGATTTATGTTTTGGTTTTTTTTTTTGTTTGTTTGTTTTTTTTAAATTAATTTAGGATCCAGACACTTATTGCTTCATAACAAATTTCACATTAGAGCAAGTACTCCAGTCTGGTGGTTGTCTCCTGTGTTTGTTTGAAATGATTGAAATAAACAGTTGATTCTCTTCACAGCAGTATTAAAAGAACACAAATCTTGTTGATCAAATCTCTCAGTCTGCAGTGGATTATGCCCATGGTTTCACTTTATCTCAAGATTCATGCTTTCTTTGCTGGCTGACATGCAAGATAATAGTGCCAAATCTTTGCTGTGAGAGTGTCTTTGTAACTGCTTGTTATGTGTTAGATAAGATGGGTAGCAGCAAAGCCAAAACTCAATGGTCACAGATGCCATGAGAACCTGAGTACTGTTTTATTTGGAAAAGCTTAGAAACGGGACTATAAAAATGAGATATTTATTAATGTTATTAGAAATTTTGGTGTCCTTTCTAAAAGTACAGGTAGGGAGGTCACAGTGGCTGAATAGTTAAGTAAGTAACCCTCTGACACAAGTGCAACTGGTTAAAAAAAAAAAAAAGGCCAAATATTTGGCTGCTGCTTTGGCAACCTATTTGTGTCATGCTGTTAGCCTTTTCTGTCACAGTGTTTGCTTTTAGGACAATGTGAAACCTGCTCTCAGACAAATAATGCCATATACTGTTGTTGATACAGGAACATTAGGAAATACAGTACAGTGTGCTACCTTTCTGATGAAATTTTTTTCTCTTGGTTCCTAACTAGGAAGTGTTAGGGTAAAAACTTCAGCGCAGGCCAGATTTGAAATTTGCTAAACTGTTGGGTAGTGATTACAGATGTAATAGTGTTTGTTACATAATTTGTGGTCCACGAGTTCTAACAGATGACTTGTGTTTTTATAAATCAACATGATCTTATCCAATTTTCAGGTGCTGGGTTAACTGAGGTCATAACAGGGAACACAACTTCTTTATCAGTAGATGAAACTCTGCGTTACATTGGCAAACTAATCCCAAAATACTGTAAATGTCACCCCTTATTCTGTCAGTGTTCAGAGCACACCTAAGGTCACCGTTTCCTTACCCTTATTGCCACTTTGATGGCAATAAGGGTGAGAAACAATGACCCTTATTGCCACTGTGGTGTCTCATAAGTCTGATTCCAGCTAACTGTGTCACCAATCCATGATAATTCACCCAGTTTACATCCACTACCTTTACAAA
Source organism: Fowleria isostigma (assembly GCA_029814645.1). Classification (NCBI taxonomy): domain Eukaryota; kingdom Metazoa; phylum Chordata; class Actinopteri; order Kurtiformes; family Apogonidae; genus Fowleria; species Fowleria isostigma. Next base: position 88,211 of record JAPTGZ010000005.1, on the reverse strand, counting down.
CTGAATAAAATAATAGGGTTGTGCTCTAGATTTCATCCAAATATTTTAGTCAGTTGTGACTGATGGACTAATGATGATTAGTGTTAATCTGTGGCCACTTTTAACTCTCAGTTGTTTCTAAAGTGAATGATTAACTTATTATTAAGACTGACTTAGTAGTCACTGCAAATACTGTTATTTTCAGTATTGATTAACTTGCTGATTAATTTTAGTCCATTCATTGTACTCCATGGAGCTTCTTGAAAGCATATGAAAGTTATATAATCATTTAATGAAAGTTATATAATCATTTAATTCATTCTGATACGTTTTCAACAAAATGTATCAGATCTTGAAATCTTACGAATGAACCAAATGCACTTGTTTTCCCATAAAACAGCAGACCTTTTTCTTTTCCAGAATCTTACATTATTTGTCCTATGTTTTATTCCAATAAGTCCTCTTCACTGACTTAAAGGCATATCATGGCTCTCTCCAGGATTTTTTAGTAGAGCGGCGCTGGCACACATGAACTGACGGGGGGGGGAACGGACGGACGGACGGACGGATGACGTTGCAACGTTGTCGCCCGATCCCACCGTGGACGGCGCCGATCGAGACGGTTTGTCGCCGGGGCTAGCGCAGGAAGCGGTCCTGGTGACGATGGGTTCGCTGGGTTCGCCCCCCCCCTTCCCCCACCGATCCGCAGTGCCGTTTTCCAGGCGCCTCTTCCTCGGCACGAGCGGTCGTTAGCGCTAAAGAAGCGACAAAGAATGCAGAGATCGTACTCTGATCTTTGGGCGTCGTGTAGCGCTTCCGTTTTGTCATAGTTCGTCTTCTCTTGAAAATTGGTACAGCGGCGCTGAGACCGTGGTATAGCGGCGCGGCGCCGTTGTTCCATCATTTGGGGAGAGCCCTGGTTTGGACATGGGGAAAAATAATGTAAAAAAAACAAAAAAGAAGAGAGCAATGTGTGATGTATTCATTGTCGTTTCACCTCTTTGTAGGTGATGTTACATTGTTCAAACAAAGATTAATAAAAAAAAAAAAAAACCCGCGTCAACCCGTGAACAGTCATCGTTTGTCCTTTCTCCTTTGACCAGAAAAAGCCCAGTCTGTGACCCTCGCTGCGTGGCCCCTCCCCTTCCTCCGCTGTGCGTCTGGTGACGTCACCACGCTGGGATCACGTTGATGATGACATCACAAGTGCGACAGAATTCCAGGAAGTAAACAATACAGAGCAAC
>JAPTGZ010000005.1:4972-17834 GCA_029814645.1 Fowleria isostigma | reverse complement strand
AAATTAAATTGTAATACGAATACTGTAATACTAACAATTCCACAGGTTTTTTTTTTTTGGGAAGTTTGCCTAAGTAGCTGTGATAGATGGAGGTCACCGTAACCAATTTTAGGCCCAGCAATAGGATTATATTATAAATTTTCCTGTATTTTTTTTCTTTATTTGTCTTTATTTTTTATTTCTTTATTTATTTTTTTTCTTTATTTGTATTATTTGTTTTAATTAATATTTTTATTATTTTATGATGATGAAAAAAGTTTGCATTTCTTATTTCCTTGGGTGAGTAATTTATAGATGTTTTTTTTTTTAAACCATACTTACTAATATTAACTCACAAAGTCAAAAATTACTCACTAAGTTAATTCTTTCCACATATTCCTGATGTACTACCAATAAATCTTTAATATTTGCACCAATAGATGAGCAGAGGTTTGGATTTTATAATAAATAATCCATTATTTCATATTGGTTTAACCCATAAAGACCCAGTACTACTTTTGTGTCAGTTCCCAAATAAAATGTTCTCTATATTTAACCTTTTTAACCATAAAGACCCAAACATCCACCATCGACTGATATAAACTGTTTAATCCCTGTTAATCCACTAATACATTACAATAATTGTTATAAAATATAGCTATTAATCTTTTCATGCTCATCAGATAATGACCATTTGGATGTTCAGAGGCTCAGTAGTTACCATGGAAACGCCGTTATCTTCTACAACATTGATTCACCAGTAAAACCCATGGAGATGGATCAATGACAGTGGATGGAAACACTGGATGTTCAATTAATAATAGATTTTGCTGAAAAAGTCACTTTTTTTCAGTTTTTGATAAAATAATCCTCAATTTTACTCCAAACTTTTATAAAGATCTACATGATTAGTAAATAAATGTTGGAAAATACCTGATTTATACAGAAAAAAAAACACAAAAAACAGAAGATAATATTAAATAAATGGTGATAAACCACTTAAGGACGGTTAAATATAGGGGGAAAAATTATTTGGGAAGTGACACAGATGTCACACTGGGTCCTTATGGGTTAAGATAAAATTCTGCCGACATATGAAATGAGGCAAAAAAACCCTTTCATTTTATTGTAATTTCCAGATATTTCTATTTTTTTTGCTTTGTAATAAATGTGTTCATTGTAAATAGACTTTATGGACGTCTGTATAATCTGTGTCTTTAAACCAAATGATAATGATGCTGATCAGAAGTGAAACCTGACTTTTGTTCATTGACTCACCATTGTGTAGCAGCTGTTGTCAAAGCTGTTTTCTTTGGTACCGCTAACGACAAACCGGACCGTGTTCCCATGTTTATTTACTTTCTTTCTTCCATCCACTGAAACATTCGATTCATTTGGCTTTTAGTAAAAACAAACTGAATCAAGACAAAACTGTACAAATTCATCAGCTGATCAAAAACAGAAACAACCAACAGGTCAGATCTTTCACCTCCAAAGTGAGTTGTCATCTGCACTTCTGCCTCAGAGGGTTTTTGGAAACAGGGTTCTTCACATAAGCTCTGGGAGAAATAAAGAACTAAGCCTCACTAGAATCAACTCATGCAACTATTTTATTGAGGAACTAGATCCAGTGAAGCCCACAGAAATAGCGTTTTTGCAATTACAACTTTGAAGTTTAGTGTAATTGCGTGTTCTGCTGTTGAAGGTGAGGTTTCAGACTGACGTTGACCGACTTCTGTCTTAAAAAGTGTTTCTGCAGCACATTTTAAACCTTATTTTGAGTCTTCCTCCTTGGTTAAATATTACAATCTCATTGGAATCTGTTGTTGTTGGCGAAAAACTATAATCCAGAACAAAAACAAGATCAACTGATGGTTATTGGTAGTTCTACTAGTAACAGCAGTTCTAGTTTTTAACAGTTATGGTTTAGTTTGTGTACCCCCCCGCTCTCTCTCCTTCCCTTTAACTGGTCATGTCAGGGTCTGCTCCACGTTTCCGTCTGTTAAAGGTAGTTTTTCCTTCCACTGTCACCAAGTGTTTACTCCTAAAGGATTCTATTTGTGTCTGAATTGGCTTAAAAAAAAAGTGATATTTTGTTTTTAAATGGAATTATTCATTTTCTCTCCTGTATTTTTTTTTTTTTTTTTTTTTCAGGTTAGAACATGTATCAGGTGAAACTAATGTTTTAGCATTGGAGTTTGGAGAATGGTCAAGGATTGGACTGGAAAAAAAAACGTGAATATTTGTGTTTTTGTACAGTTACACTTTAATGTTCTGAGATGTTCAGTGTGAACAGGCTCATTGAACCACTGATACTGTTAAAATGTTCATCTTTGTTACCAAAGTTTGTTGTTCTAAAAAAAAAAAATGTTGCATATAGTTGTATAGTTGTAGATAATTATGCATTTTCCATTTTTATTTGGAGAAATATGGCCTCAGGGAGCAGTCTGGTTGAGTTTATTTGTATTATTCAACCAAAAATCTAAGTTATTTTTAATTTGCACAAAAAATTATTCAAGGAGAAGCAAAAAGTATTGTTACGATATTGATGTTTCTGTCAATAAAAGTTATAATGGGCGGCTGTGGCGCAGTTGGTAGAGCAGGTCGTCCAATGATTGATGGAAAGCGTTTTGGGTGCCGTTAATGTGCGGAAAAACGCTGTATAAGTACCGACTCTTTACCATAATTGCACTACTGTGATAATGTTGTGGAGGTTGAGGGAGGCCTGGAGATTTTTCATCCTCACAAAAGGGGCCTGACCGAAAAAGTTTGACAACCACTGCTCTGCCTTCCATTTTAGAAAAGTTTTTACTGACTGATTTTATCTGTTGATTGTATCCTTTGAATTTTGTCTGCTGTTCTGTTGTGTTTATCTGCTGTTCTGCTTTGTTGATTTTATCTGCTGCCTTATTGTACACTGTTGCTTTTACTGTGCACTTTGAGATTTGATTTCAAATGTAAAGTGCTTTACAAATAAAATTTATTATTATTATTCTACGGGAATCCAATGGTGGACACACAGGACACAGAGTGGGGGTTTCTTTCAACCATCCATCGTGTCCACATGAATGTTCCTGAACGCCACACGCCCCTATTGTATTCTAAAGGACACTAATCTGTTGATCAATAAAAAAAAAAAAAAAGCGTGATTTAATGTGTGCTAATGCTAATGTGCTAACATCCCTAATGCTATTAAAAATGTTAAGTGTCATATAGGGTGTTTATATTTTTGCTCAGTGTGAATAAAAATTGATAAATTTTGATCTGATTTGACACCAGGAAAATGAACTGATGAGAAAGCCAGTAGTGAGACAAAATGAAGAGGGAAGGTGGTTTATAACAAACAGACGAAGCCCAGATGCAACGTTCAGTGCAGACATTTTTCAGATTCCATATGTACACAACACAGTGTGCCTCTGGAGACATGGAGGCACTCAGCAGCTGTTGAACCAAAATATTTAAGTCAAACTTCATTTATTTGCGTTCTTTAGACAGAAAAAAGTGCAGGATACTGGGAACTGTCGTCCTTCATCAGTTGCTGCATCATAAAACACAGCTGAATCAACAGAATCCATTGGCTGAGTATCACATAAGCAGATTCACACTCCTTCACAGACTATGTAGGACCAAAGGCTTTTAACCTCACATGGCAAAATAAAACCCAATATACAGAATATACATACGTACAAATGTATACCGGCTAAGGCAGTATTCAAACCCATCCTTCTTGGTTTTCAGTAAGTGCTAGCTAGTTATGTACACATTAGAGACCAGCTCTATCACAAACCTTTTCCTTAGGAAAAATAAAGAAAAGGGGAAAAAACTCCTCCAAAAGGAAACGTATCCAAATACAGGCGGACGGCCCACATCTGCTCCACAACAGTTCTGCTCATAAACACAGTCCAACCGGAGCAGGTGGAACAGTCGGAGCCTGGACTTTGCGGTGGTGTCCGGTGCATGGTCACTTGGGTGGAGACGGCCAAATGGGCAGAGGGTGGGCCTCGGTGTTGAACACGTACTTATCTAGACTCAGCAGCTCCATGTCGTCAGAGAACAGCAGGTACAGGTACTTCAGTGTCTCGCCCAGGAAGAAACTCTCCATCTTGTCCCTGGGTCCCGGGTTCACGGGGTCCCGGACGTTATTTATGGATGTGTAGCCGCCCTCGGGAACCTACAGGACGGGAGGGATGAGGTCAGAGGTCACGCTGCATCCAAACTACTCATTTCATGTGCAAAAAATAGTTCCAGTGTCCCTGTACCTCACCAGCATGTTCGATCAAGGACCGGTATTTGTGAGGTTCTGTCTGTGTTGGAGTCTGTGGTCTTGAGGCAGGAGATGTGGGTGGTACACGACTGCAACTATGTAATTTCTGGAAGACTATTCACGTGGTTTACAACTGTCTGGCAGCCACTATGTCTGTCTTTGTTTCTTTGTTGTGGCATGTCTTGTACAGTTTTGTAAAGTTGAAAACTGTAAATAAAGTATTTAAAAAAAAAAAAAAAAGAGTGGTACTTTTACTGGAGGAGAACTCACCTAATTTAATCCAAGTCCTTGTATGATGTCCTATTAGTGTAGTAACTATATTCATATCTGTAACCATTTACATGTTATAAACCATCCAAATTTGGACCATTATAAGTAAAGGGACATTTTAATATTTCAGAAATTTGTATTAAAAAAATAAATAAATAAAAAAAATCTAAATTTGTCAAAATTGTGAGCAAACTTTACAGACATTGTCCCCAAGAAAGATGCATATAACATTTAAATGAATCCAACCATTAGTTTCAGAGAAGATTGTTGAAACATAGACATTGGTGACCTTGAATTTGACCCTTCAACATCAAAAGTCATGGACCCAAATTAAAGTCCATGTATGACTTCCTATCAGTGCTCAACAGTAAATATATTGATATCTCTAACTGTTTACATTATAATCCATCAAAATATGGATCATTATAAGTAAAAGCAAATTTGTCATATTTCAAAAATTCTTTAAAAATTCAAAAACCTAAATTTGTCAGAACTGTGTATAAATTTTATAAACATTGTTCCAAGGAAGATACATACAAAAACTTGAAATAAATGCGACCAGTAGTTTTGTAGAAGATGCTTGAATAAATTGCTACTGAAGACGACCACGGACACACTGACAGACTTCATATAAATCCAGGGTTTTCCAAAACTCCTCAGACTCCCTGGACTCTGGTGTCTGTTCTGTTGAACACTGGCTTAATAACAGTGTTCCACACAGAAATCTTTACATATATTCAGAGCCTGTAATTAGTCTGAACACTAGATGCCAAACATCATTTAACAGAACTCAAGAAAAGAGGAAGACTGTTCAGAGCTACTGTGGTGATTCACCATGGCAACCATAAACTCGAAGGCAAAGGAAAGCCAATCAGGTTAATTACACACCAATGAAAGCATAATTATGGCTATTGAATCTATTTCTGTAACTGGATCCCTGAATACACTGAAGACAAACACTGACATGTCATGTGATGAGTTGGTTTTTACCTCGGTGTGCTCTCCCACCCTCAGCCTCTGTACTTTCTGACCCTGGCTTCATTTGTTTAGTTTATGTTTCGGTTACTCATACACAGAAGTCAAACCATCAGACTGTGTGAGCTTCAACTGGAGGTGAGTAACACGTCAGGATGGGTCATTAACCCTCTGAGGCAGGCATTCCTCAAATCCGGTCCTTGAAGACTGGTATCCTGCATTTAGGCTACGTTCAGACAGCAGGTCTTAAAGCACAATTCAGATTTTTGGCTGAATCCAATTTTTTGTGTGCTCACTCATATTACTCATTAAATGGGACTTATATCTGTTTTCAGTCTGAACAGAATGCGACCCTAAAGTGACCCACATGAGCAAAAGAGGTCCTGACGTAATACCACGCAGCACGCACTGTGTTTCCAGAAGTCAATATGGAGGCGTCTGGTCCTAGTGTGTCACTGATAAAGTTTCTCTACAATCAAAGTCAGCACCGTTACAGTCAAATAATTTTAAAAAGACGATTAAAAGCACAAGAGAGCCATGTGTTTTTTGTTTTTTAGTCTTCCTTCTTATCTTTTTTTCTTTTTCCTTCTTATGTGGGTGTTTTGTTCCCTGATTTTTATTTACTTTTTACTTTATTTACTGACACTATTTATTAGATATATTTATTTATTTATTTTTTAAATTACTCATTTCAGTGCCTATAATCTGTTGTATTTAATCTCTATTAATTTCTCTTTACTGGGTACATTTGAGTTCTATGTATTGTGTTAAAGTTAGTTTGGTGTACTAATGAATGTTTATACCTAATTTCTTTAACATAATTGTAACTATACAAGTTTGAGTAGTGAAACTAGGGGCGGGAGTAAATAACTTCTACTTCTCACCCCCTTTTGGTACTAGGTTTGTATTTTAATGGTGAATTACGGTATGCATTCAAGTATTACGTATATTGTGTAGATAATGTTTACAACAAATGTCTCTATGAATATGACTCTATGTATATTGTTTGTGTAAAAGTCTATGTAAGTGGTGTTTGCAACAAATTGTCTTTGTATGTCTGTCTATATATGATGAAATATTTATTATTGTACATGGAGTGCACAAGTTCAAAATAAACAATAGAATAAAATTAAATGATTTATGCTGTTTTTGTAATAAAAGTGTCTGAAAATTAATCTTTTCTTTCGCACTTTTTTTTTTTAAGAACTAAACTTTTAATATCCAGCCATTAATTATCATTATTATACGTAATAAATACTTAAAACAGTGTGATATAGTGAGCCCATAAAGACAAAGACAGCCACTGGATTTTGTCTCAGAGAATGTTCAATTGCATAGTAAAAAAATGTAAACATACAAAATAAAAAGTAAAAAAAGAGAGGTTAAACAGAGGGAAAAGTTCATTTGGGAACTGCCATAAAAGTAGAACTGGGTCTTTATGGGTTAAGAAAACCATACATGACTCATTCTAAGACAATGGAAACTCAATCAGGTTAATTACACACCAATAAAAATATAATTATGGTTATTAAACTCCATTTCTAACACTAGACCCCTGAATACAGTAAATCCAAACACTGAAGCGTCATGTGATGCGTTGGTTTTTACCTTGGTGTACTTGTTGAAGCTCTGCAGTATCTCCCAGCCCCAGTCTCTGTACTTGGCGTCTTTGGTGAATCGGTACATGTAGAAGAGACTTTCCACCGTCTCCGGCCTCAGCAGGTTGTGTTTGTCTGCGGGCTGAGGGGGCGAAGATCACACGACTGAGTACAAACACAACAGCTGATCACAATAATAAAACTAAGTGCTGAGGTTGAGGATATTTTTATGCTTCCTGTCTTGTACTTTGAGTGAAATATAGAAGAAATAAAATGTCCTCAAATATGTTTCAAAGAGCATTTTGCTCAGATTAGTCACGGCTTAAAGAAAGCAGATTTCTGGAAAACCTCCCGAGGCTAAATGCGTCTGGTTTTAAGAGTCTTTTTAAAATTTATTTATTTATTTTTTGGGCAGACTTTATGCCTCGGGCTCCGTTTTGAGAATTCAGCTGAGACAGGTACGAAAGATTTGTCAACAGCTGAATCCTCCGAATAAAACAAACAAACACAAAAACAATTCATTAAAATAAAAGACTTCAGGAACAGCATAGAGATGATAAAACTATGTGAACAAAAGTATATGAACAAAAGTATGCGGACACGTTGAGTTCATGTGTTTGTCTTTTAATGGCACTTTTAATTGGCACTTTAGTTGTGCATTTTTAAAATTATATATTAGCTATGTATGGTAAAAATTTTAAGAGGGGGGGTTACTGCTTTTATTGTTTTTCTCTTTTTAATATTTTATCAGTATTCATGGATTGTTGCTGAAAAACCCAGGACCTGAGTAACATATTTTGTTTCTGTGAATACTGAAATGACAAATACATTGTGAATCTGAGGACTTTCTTTTCTAATTGGGGTCTGGAACACAAAAAAATAATGACTAATATCAGAATATAGTTTTATATTGGGATGAATAACATTGCATTGGTTAGTTTGGTTTAAATTGTTGTCATCTTTGTCTCCAATATGCCTCAGAGATGGTTTTTATAAAAAAAATTTCAACACTAATTTTTTATCCATGACTATGATTTGAAATGTTCTACCTCTAAATTTCTAAAACATTTTTAATGTTATGATTGTAAATAATAATTTTCCACCACAACTAATTTTTCACCACCATCTACTTTCTTCATATCTCAATTTGGAACAAAACTATCCCATTAAACTTTTAGGAAATACTGATGTTTTTATCTAATTTTTACTCATTTTGTTGATTATTTTGTTCACTGTTCTTGAATTTGTAGTTTAATTTGTTTATTTTGTTGATTAAATTGTTCATTTTGTTGATTATTTTGTTCATGGTCATTTAATTTGTCGATTATTATGTTTATTTTGTTGATTATTCAGCATTAACAAGACATTGTACAACTGTAGATGTGTCCCAATATTTATATCCGTACAGTTCATAAACATCAATATTTCCTTAAAGTTTAATGGGAGGTTTTTCCTTAAAAAGTAAGATGAAAAAAACTAGACGGTTAGTTGGGGTAGAAAATTATTGTTTATAGTCAGAGCATAATAAATATTTTTGAAATTTAGATGTAGAATATTTAAAATCACTGTCAAGGATTAAAAAAAAAAAAAAAAATCAATGTTCAGAGAAATTAAGTAAAACCATAAACAATATGGACAAAAACATTGGGACACATTATGTCTACAACTGAGATGTCCTGTTCATGATGAATAATCAACAAAATAAATTAATCAATGAATTCAAGAACAGTGAATAAAATAATCAATAGAATGAGTTAAAAAAATCGCTAAAAACATCAATATTTCCTTAAAGTTTAATGGGTGAGAACATTTAAGTAGAACATTTAAAGTCAAAATCATGGATAAAAAACAAAAACAAAATCAATGTTGAGAGAAATTAAGTAAAAACTACCTCCGAGACATTTTGGAAACAAAGATAACAATTTAAACCAAACTAGCCAATGCAATGATATTTATCCTGATATAAATCTATATTCTGACATTAGTCATTATTGTTTTGTACCCCAGACCCCTGTTAGACAACATACTCCTGAATCCAACATGTCCACATACTTTTGTCCATATACTGTATTTCCATCTGATAATTAAGTAACACATTGAAGTTCACTATATGTTTTCGACTAATTTTCCTCCTAGAATAAAAAAGTATGTGGCTCTTCAAACGTTACCCACTTTGACCTGAGGTTAATGACGGCAGTGGAGCAGACATCGGCTAAAATATTGGACCATGCTGATAAAATCAGAGCTGCTAATGAAAAACGCGCCATGGGTTACAGAGGTTCTGACAAATTTAGACGAGTAGATTAAAACTTTTTTCCATCCTCATACATCATTTAGTGCTCCCTTAAGAACCAGGACTTGGCTCTGACTTCTTGTTAATTTGGCTTGCCTGGAATTATTGATTGTGCATTCCTGGCCTGAGTCATCAGTTTAACATACGCTGGAGCTCACCATGAAAATCAACAACATTTAAATGATCCAGTTTTCACCTTTTCTGACCCCTGGCTGATTTATTTAGGTTGCGTTTCAATTACTCATACAGCATAAGTCAACCCATCAGACTTTGTGAGCTCCAACCAGAGGTGAGCAGCAGGTTGGGATGGATCATTAACCCTTTAAAGCAGCACATGACTGTCATCACTAGTTTTTCTTCAAATTTGTAAAACTTGAGTGATAGCCTAATTATCACGAAACTAATCCATTAGTCTTTCTGTGCTTATTATTAAGGGTGTAATGGCCCAGAAAAATTTTGGTTTGGTACATTTTCGATACGGTGAAGGAGACCGATGTAGGGTGTGTGTGCTCTGTGACGATTGTCTAATAGTGATGTGAATTAGACTCTTCTCAGTGGTCCGGTCCATTTGGCTCAGTTCACCTAGAGGAATCGACTCTTTTGTCCCCAACTCTTCTTCATTTGACTACTTTTCCTCTTGGCAAATGGCTAACCATGGTGTCATCACGCGTTTCAACCAGTGACAGCTTTGGGGTGGGCTTAAGACTCCTGTCACTCAACCAAAAATACACTGGCTTTGCCAGTACGAGACTCAATTGGCTCTGTCTGTGTTTGAGTCGGTGTGGAACACAAACTACCATCACTCAGACTGTTCGGTTGTGAGGCTCTCTGAGGCGGGTCACGGATTGCAGACATTCAAGGAATATTAATTTGGATCCACACTCAAACACAGGTGATTGTATCATCTGTGGATGAGTGTCTTTAGTTTCACTTTCATCGCCCCCCTCATTAAACTCTGTCCACTGTAGAAACATGGACAACCCTAAGAGCAAATTCATCTTTTTACTGATAAAATGTCATATTTATTTCATTTGTAATGTCAGTGTTAATCCAGTATTGATGTGTTCATGGCTGTGGTATCAAGTAATCAGATTACAGTTCTTAACTGGTATCACTAAATGAATCTAAATCAATCACATGGTTTGACTGTTTATATAAACGGAACAGAGACAGAACAGGAACATGAACTGTTTATGATGAGCCCTGATTATAAAAGAAAAGTTTCTGCTGTTATGTGATCAGAAAAAAAGAGTAAAGCCATGCCTAAATGTTAACCTACAGTTAATTGTTCAGAAGGTTAAAATATGATGGCGTTGATGGACTCTGAGGGTGAATAGGTTTTCTGTACAGCTTTGGTTTCATATTTGATTACATTAATATTTGAGCTTTATAAGAATATTTTAAACTACTACTGTGTAAATGCAGTGCTGATGTTAAAAAGCAATTTTTTTCTTTAAAGTATTTGAAATCTAAATATTATTTCACTTTTATTTGTAAGCATTACTTTGGATAAAAGGCAATACTGTTATTAAAAATACATTATTTTAATTTAAATATTTGAAAACTAAATGTTACTGTACCTGAGGTTAATATTGAAGTTACTTTAAAATAAAAATGTGAAGTATGCACTTTAGCATTATTAAACAACGCATATAACTTTGTGATTAATCAGAATTAATCGCAGAAAATCCATGCGATTAATTGCAATTAAGGATGTCGAATTCTGCCCAGCACTAATTCAAATACATCCAGATACTGCTTATTTTCATTCTTTCTTTGTTTGCATCGTACTTCTCTCTCCTTTCTGCTCCTCTCTGCCCCTCCCCTCCCTGGTGGTATGATCATTCTGTCTATAAAAGTAAATTAACGGCTCACAAACGGGAGTCAGTGCACATCATTCACTTTGAAGTGCCAGCTCTATGTACGGCTTGTTCACGAACAACACATCACTAATACAGAAAGTGAAACTTAACAGGCCTCAAACATCCGACCTTGCTTCTATGCGAGGCAGTGCGGTGCGGCGCGGCAGAACCCATTATGTGCTGGTGGCGGTGTTTGTGTTCTTCACACAAGCTATATATATTCATTCGGTACATGTTCGTATTGAATCGAAGGCCCCGTACTGAAATACTTCGGTACAAAAAAGTGCACTGTTACATCCCTAGTGCTTATGCACCTAAATCACTTCCCTCACAGTGAACAACTTCAAAGATGACTATCAAAAACAACCTGTTGGTTTACATTCCAAACACATGTCAGTCTGGCCTTTTCAGAAATTTATTCACAAAGTGCATTGTGGGAATGGGAATTCCACACAGCTGCAGCAGCAGCAACAAACATGGAGAACCCATGTCCACTATCAGATGAATGAATTATATAAACCAGAAAAATACAGGTAAAAACCGTGGAAAAACCCACCAAAACACCTCAAAAAAATATCAGAACACACAAGTAGAACACTCCAAAAACAGCACTATCACTATTATATAAAATTATTTACAAAAATGTACAGCCAAAAACCAGTAAAACCTCGCCAAACCGCTGTTAAAAATCTTCCATCTTTCTCTCACTGACTGCACTCTGCCGCTGTCTGCTGCGCCCATTTCCATCCCTCCCTTTCAGCCGATCCAGCCCTCTACCCTCATGTGTTACATATCAACCAAAAGCTCTAAATCTCAGCTTTCAGATGCCATTTGAATTTTGTAAATAGCAAAAAGGTTTCAGGAGGTTCAGGAAATTTAAAGGACAAAAGCAGAAATGTGGCACTGGCGATACAATCGGCTAAAAAAGGGTTAAATAAAAAAAAAAAATTAAAGTATCATGGAGGACCTGACCTTGACGATGACATCGCGGCCGTCGCTGGGCTGCAGACTGAAGTGTGCAATCTCTGGACTCAGCCCCGTCTCCATCTGTTTGTACATCTGATGACAGGTCTCCATCAGCTCCACGGCCAGGTCCATGTGGTCCCCGGGGAGCCCGTTATGGGCCCCCAAGGCCAGGGTCCCTGGCAGGAAGCACACCAGGTGGTCCTGAAGAAGGTGAGGGACAATCATTAACCTTGTATAATGTGAATTATATGCAATAATTTACGCAGTAATCCTCTGTTGTTGCAATAACAATGGAATATTTATTCAATTTTTATCTAAACATGAATGCACTATTTTTATGTAGCCTTGAGTTCATAGATATACATACTCTTAATGTTGTAAATACTGCGTCTATTCATATTTTAAATAAATTCTACATCTTACACTACTTACAGTTCTATTCTAATTTTACTTTTGTAGAATTTTAAATTCTATTTTCCTTATTTTAAGTTTCAGTCTTTGTAATTTTATATTCATATTGTCTGTTGTATTGTTTTTTTTATTCATATTGTTAGATTGACTGGAGTAGCACTGAACATAAAGACAATAAAGGCTATTCTATTCTATTCTATTCTATTCTATTCTATTCTATTCTATTCTATTCTATTCTATTCTA
>JAPTGZ010000004.1:0-15250 GCA_029814645.1 Fowleria isostigma | reverse complement strand
AATGGGCAGTAACCAGCATGAGAGTACTAAAAGGGGAGATGAAAGTAAGTCTGTGGCTAAGAAGGGGTTGAGGGACTTTCAGCCTGTTTCGGAGAATTGGGCGAATCAGGTTAGGCTCAGAAGGGAAATTAAAAGGCTTTGGGTTAGAGCAGTAGGTCAAAGTCATTTTGGGTGGGTTTTTCAGGTTGTAAATACAAGCATAATGGTGGGGACTAGAATTTTTAGCATTGCAAGAGGTTAAGGTTTTGTATTCGGTCTGAGCCGTGGGTGCGAGCTGTGGCGACTAGTAGAGCAAGCCCGGCACTAGCTTCGCAGACAGAGAGGGCCAGAAGAAGAATGGGCGTGGTGGCAAAGGTGGTGGCATTTGTCTGAAGTATTCACAGGGAAAGGCCAAGAAATAGGGAAAGTATTATTGCTTCTAGGCAAAGCAAGGCTGAGAGTAAGTGAACTCGATTAAATGCTAGGCCAAACAGTCCTGTAAGGAAAGCAATTGTAAAAGCTGAATGGGTTGAGGCCATTAAACAATTGTGGACTTTAACCACAAGCTTTTGAGCCGAAATCAAATATTCTACTTGTACTAATTGTTTATTCGGCTCATTCAAGGCCTCCTTGGAGCCACTCGTAAAGAAGCCCGAGGGTGAGGAGAATAAGAATGGCAGCGGCCCAGGCAAAGCTAAGAACGGGGGAGGGGAGTTGGTTGCTTCAGGGTAGTGGCAGTAAGAGAACAATTTCTAAGTCGAAAAGAAGGAATAGAATTGCGACCAAAAAGAATCGTAGGGAAAAGGGCAGTCGGGCTGAACCAAGGGGGTCAAACCCGCATTCATATGGGGAGAGTTTTTCGTGGTCGGGGCTTATTTGGGGGAGTCAAAAGGAGACAAAGGCGAGAATTGTGGAAAGAGCGGTTGTAATGATAATAATAATTGTTAGTAAGTTCATTATCTTTCCTTGGATTTTGACCAAGACCTTGCAATTGGAAGTCGCGTGTACTGTCTGATACTAGAAAGATTATGATCCTCATCAGTAGATGGAGAAGTATAGGAAGAGTCAAACTACGTCAACGAAATGTCAGTATCAGGCTGCTGCCTCAAACCCAAAATGGTGTTGTGTAGTAAAGTGGTATTTAACTTGACGGAGTAGGCAGACAGCCAGGAAGAGTGAACCAATAATTACGTGGAGGCCGTGGAAGCCCGTGGCTACAAAGAAAGTCGACCCGTAGACGCCGTCTGCAATTGTGAAAGGGGCCTCATAGTACTCTAGGGCTTGTAAGACTGTAAAGTAGAAGCCTAACAGGATGGTTAGTGCGAGTGCTTGAATTGCTTGTGCTCGTTCCCCCTCTATAAGACTGTGGTGGGCTCAAGTTACTGTAACGCCTGAGGCAAGAAGGACGGCTGTGTTGAGGAGGGGGACTTCAAACGGGTCTAAAGGTGTAATGCCTGTTGGTGGTCAGCAGCCCCCAATTTCGGGAGTTGGTGCAAGGCTGGAGTGGTAGAAGGCTCAGAAAAACCCTAGGAAAAAGAAAACCTCTGATGTAATAAATAAAATTATTCCGTATCGGAGCCCTTTCTGAACGGGGGGTGTGTGGTGTCCCTGATATGTTCCTTCTCGAATAATGTCTCGTCATCATTGGTATATTGTTAGCAGGAGAAGGGTAGTGCCTAGATACATTAGGGTCATAGAGTGGTAGTGGAATCAGATCGCTAGGCCGGAGGTCATTAAAAGGGCGGCTACTGCCCCTGTTAGGGGTCATGGGCTTGGGTCTACTATGTGGTATGCGTGTGCTTGGTGGGCCATTAGACGTTTTCTTGTAGGTATAAGCTTAGAAGAAGAACAAATACGTAGGCTTGAATTATTGCGACTGCTACTTCAAGGAGAGTTAAAAGGAAAAGTAGGGCGGCCGTTAGTCCAGCCACAGTGGGTATTAGGGGTAGAAGAACAAAGGCAGCGGTTGCAATGAGTTGAATTAGAAGGTGGCCTGCTGTTAAGTTAGCTGTTAACCGAACGCCTAGTGCAAGAGGTCGAATAAAGAGGCTAATGGTTTCGATAATAATTAGTACGGGAATAAGAAGGGTTGGGGTTCCTTCTGGGAGGAGGTGGCCGAGCGCATGGGTAGGTTGATTACGCAGGCCAATAAGGACAGTAGCGAGTCACAAAGGAACGGCTATGCCCATGTTTAAAGAGAGTTGAGTTGTAGGGGTGAAAGTGTATGGAAGAAGGCCTAATATGTTGAGAGAGATAAGAAAGACTATAAGTGAGGTTAAAATGGTGGCTCATTTGTGCCCTCCCGGGTTGATGGGAAGGAGAAGTTGGGAAGTAAAGCGATTAATAAATCAGCTTTGAAGGGTTAATAGCCGGTTATTTTTTCATCGTGGGGAGGGAGTAGGGAAGAGGATTCACGGCAGGGTGAGTGCTAAGGCTATAAGAGGGACTCCAAGATATACAGGGCTTATAAATTGATCAAAGAAGCTTAGTGTCATGGTCAGTTTCAAGGGTCTGTTTTTGGTTTTTGAACTGCTTGGGAAGTGGGCTCATTGGGAAAAGTGTGGGCGAGAATTTTTGGAGGAATGACAGTGAGGAATACTAATCATGAAAAGACTAAAATTATGAACCAGGGGGCGGGATTAAGCTGAGGCATGTCACTGAGGGTGGGCGGAGGCACCTGTCTTTAGCTTAAAAGGCTAACGCTTTGTCCGTATAAGCTTCTCAGCGAGGCGTCTGCAAGCATTTGAGAGGATCAGTCTTCGAAGTGTTTTAATGGGACTGCTTCTACGACGATGGGCATGAAACTATGGTTTGCTCCGCAGATTTCAGAGCATTGGCCATAAAACACTCCGGGGCGTGATGCAAGGAAAGCTGTTTGATTTAGGCGGCCGGGGACGGCGTCTATTTTTACACCAAGGGCCGGAACTGCTCATGAGTGAAGAACGTCTTCGGCGGAGACAAGAACTCGTACGGGGGACTCGATAGGCACGACCATTCGATGGTCGGCTTCTAGAAGGCGGAATTGACCAGGAGCCAGGTCTTGGGTGGGGACCATATATGAATCAAAGCCAAGATCGTCGTAGTCAGTATATTCGTAGCTTCAGTATCACTGGTGGCCAATGGCTTTAACCGTTAAGTGCGGGTTATTTACTTCGTCTATCAGATAAAGGATTCGAAGGGAAGGAAGGGCAATGAGGATGAGAATAATTGCAGGGAGGATTGTTCAAATAATTTCGATTTCTTGGGAGTCTAGAATATACTTGTTGGTTAGCTTTGTGGTTACTATTGCCACAATAATGTAAAGGACCAAGGTGCTAATGAGAAAAACGATTATAAGAGCATGGTCGTGGAAATGAAGAAGTTCTTCTATTACAGGGGAAGCTGCATCTTGAAAGCCTAATTGTGAAGGATGTGCCATTAAGAGTAAGACACGCGGGAGTTTAACCCGCAGTTTTGCCTCGACAAGGCAGTGTATTTTCGGTTATACTAGTATCTTAAAAGAAAGTGACAGAGCGGCTATGTGGCTGGCTTGAAACCAGCATACGGGGGTTCAACTCCTTCCTTTCTGGTTAGTATGATTGAACTTGGACGTAGGCGGGTTCTTCAAAAGTGTGATAGGGAGGGGGGCAGCCGTGCAGTCACTCAACATTGGTTGTGGTTAGCTCAACTGAGAGGACCTCCCGTTTAGCGGCGAATGCTTCTCAGATGATGAAAAGGAACATAATTACGGCTACTAATGAAATCAGGGACCCAAGAGAGGACACTGTGTTTCAAAGGGTATAGGCATCGGGGTAGTCAGAATATCGTCGAGGTATCCCGGCGAGGCCTAGGAAATGTTGGGGGAAGAATGTTAAGTTTACGCCTGCAAATATTACGCCGAAGTGAACTTTTGATCAAGTGCTGTGTAGTGTGTAGCCTGTAAAAAGAGGGAATCAGTGGACAAAGGCGGCAACGATAGCAAAGACAGCCCCCATAGACAGAACATAGTGGAAGTGGGCAACTACGTAATAGGTGTCGTGTAGTACAATGTCTAGAGAAGAGTTGGCTAGGACAATGCCTGTTAGGCCTCCTACTGTAAACAAGAAAATAAAGCCTAGTGCTCATAGAAGAGGGGTTTCTCATTTAATGGCCCCTCCGTGAAGCGTGGCCAGTCAGCTAAAGACTTTTACCCCTGTTGGGATTGCGATGATTATTGTGGCAGAGGTAAAATATGCTCGAGTATCTACATCCATCCCGACCGTAAACATGTGGTGGGCTCAGACAATGAAGCCGAGAAGGCCAATGGCCATCATGGCTCAGACTATGCCTATATAGCCAAAAGGCTCTTTTTTGCCAGCGTAGTAGGCAACAATGTGTGAAATCATTCCAAACCCTGGTAAGATGAGGATATATACTTCTGGGTGGCCGAAGAATCAGAATAAGTGTTGATAAAGAATAGGGTCTCCTCCTCCAGCTGGATCAAAGAAGGTTGTATTTAAGTTTCGGTCAGTGAGCAGCATTGTAATCCCAGCGGCTAAAACGGGTAAAGAAAGTAAAAGAAGTACAGCAGTAATAAGAACTGCTCACACGAATAAAGGCGTTTGATACTGGGTAATGGCGGGAGGCTTCATGTTAATAATTGTGGTAATAAAATTAATTGCCCCCAAAATTGAAGAGATACCTGCTAAATGAAGGGAGAAAATTGTGAGATCTACGGAGGCCCCTGCGTGGGCAAGGTTGCCCGCCAGAGGGGGGTAAACTGTCCACCCTGTCCCAGCTCCGGCCTCTACTCCGGAAGAAGCAAGGAGAAGGAGGAATGAAGGAGGTAAAAGCCAAAAGCTTATATTATTCATTCGGGGGAATGCTATGTCAGGGGCCCCAATCATTAAGGGGATAAGCCAGTTTCCAAAGCCTCCAATCATAATTGGCATTACTATAAAGAAAATCATTACGAATGCGTGGGCAGTAACGATTACATTATAAATCTGGTCGTCGCCAAGTAGGGCGCCTGGTTGGCTTAATTCGGCCCGAATTAGCAAGCTAAGGGCTGTTCCTACCATCCCGGCCCAAGCACCAAATACTAGATAAAGGGTGCCGATGTCTTTGTGATTAGTGGAGAAAAATCAACGTGTGATTGCCACAGGTAAGATGGCTGAGGTTTAAGTGGTGGGTTGTAGCCCCATAAACAGAGGTTCAAGTCCTCTTCTTATCAAGCTCTGAGGTGTATGAACATATCAGATTGCAAATCTGAAGAAGCTGAGTAACGTCAGCCGGGGCTTTCCCCGCCCTTGGCCCGCTATCGGGCGGGGAAAGGCTAGACGGATGCTCGCTGGTTGGGGCGCTTAGCTGTTAACTAAGATTTTGTAGGATCGAGGCCTGCCTGTCTAGTAAGGCTTTAGCTTAATTAAAGTGTCTGTTTTGCATGCAGAAGATGTGGGTTAAAGACCCGCAGGCCTTATAGGCCGGGGGCTGGGGGATTTTCACCCTCGCTTAGGACTTTGAAGGCCCTTGGACTGTAGTTCTATCCTAAGCCCACAGGAAACAAAAAGGGCCATAATGAGCGGTGTGAGGGGTAGGAGCATGAGGGTAATTGCGGTCATTAGTGCAAGGGGAAGAGTGTTTTGTGTCGTATGCAGTCGCCAAGGGGGGGTACCTGAGGGGGTATTAGGGGGCATGGTGAGGGCCGCGGCGTAGGTGAGACGAAGATAAAAGTATAAGCTCAGGAGGGCTGAGAGGGCGGCGACTGTTGCAGTAAGAGCCAGTCCTTGCTTGGTAAGTTCTTGAATAATTAGTCATTTTGGCATAAACCCTGAAAGAGGGGGAAGTCCGCCTAGGGATAGAAGGATGAGGGGGGTGATGGCAGCTAAAGCTGGTGTCTTGGCTCAGGAGATGGTTAGGGAGTTGATATTAGTTGAGGCATTTATTTTGAATATGGTGAATGCGGAGAATGTTATGGCAATATAGAGGGTCAGAGTGAGGAAGGTGAGAGAAGGGGAGAATTGGAGCACAAGAATTATTCACCCGAGGTGGGCAATTGAAGAGTAGGCCAAGACTTTTCGGAGCTGTGTTTGGTTGAGGCCTCCTCAGCCGCCTACTAAGGTAGAAAGGATGCCTATTGTAACAAGGAGGGTTGGGTTGTGCTGTGGTATTTGAAGGAGGAGGGCGAAGGGGGCTAGTTTTTGTCAGGTTGAAAGAATGAGGCCCGTGGTCAAGCTTAGGCCTTGTAGGACTTCTGGCAGCCAAAAGTGTGTGGGTGCAAGTCCTACTTTTATTGCAAGAGCGAGCGTGATAATTGTGGTTGGCAGGGGATGTACCATTTGCTGAATTTCCCACTGGCCTGTGATTCATGCGTTAGTTGTGGCAGCAAATAGGAGGGTGGCGGCCGCTGCGGCTTGCGTGAGGAAATATTTGGTGGTGGCTTCTACAGCTCGAGGGTGAGGGTGTTGAGCTATTAGGGGGAGGATGGCAAGTGTATTTAGTTCAAGGCCAATTCAGGCAATAAGTCAGTGGGAGCTGGCTAGAGTAATTGTAGTCCCTAGGACGAGGGCAAATAGCACGACGGCTAAGACTAAGGGGTTCATTAGCAAGAGAAGGGCTTTAACCTACATTTTCGGGGTATGGGCCCAAGAGCTTGTTTAGCTGATCTTACTAGAAAGTGGTGTAGAGGAAGCACTAAGAGTTTTGATCTCTTCAGGTAGGGTTCGAATCCCTTCTTTCTAAGGAGTCGGGAGGACTCTAACCTCCATGGTTCACTCTATCAAAGTGGCCCTTGGTTTCAGGCACGGCTCCGTTTAAAATTGTGGGGGCAGGCCTGCAAATGCAATAGGGAGGGAGAGGTGTCAAATGACCAGGGCAAGGGTCACAGGAAGAAAGTTCTTTCAGACCAGGTGCATGAGCTGGTCATATCGAAAGCGGGGGTATGAGGCACGGACTCAAAGAAAGACGACGGATAGAAGGGCTGCCTTAGTTATGAGATTTGTGGCTGTTAATTCTGGAAAGAGGGGGAAATGCGATGCTCCGAGGAATAGGGTGGCGGAAAGAGTGTTTATTAAAAGAATGTTGGCGTACTCTGCTAGGAAGAACAGTGCGAAGGGGCCAGCTGCATACTCAACATTAAAGCCTGAGACAAGTTCCGATTCTCCCTCAGTCAGGTCAAACGGGGCTCGGTTTGTTTCAGCGAGGGTGGAAATATATCATATTGCGGCCAAAGGCCAGGCAGGAGCAAGGAGTCAAATGCTTTCTTGGGCTGTCCCAAATGTCTGTAGGGTAAAATTACCTGCAAGTACAATTGTACTAAGAAGGATGAGGCCAAGGCTTACTTCGTAAGAAATGGTTTGGGCTACAGCTCGTAAAGCTCCAATTAAGGCGTACTTTGAATTTGAGGCTCATCCGGCCCCCAGAACTGAGTAAACTGCTAGGCTGGAGATGGCAAGAACAAATAGGACCCCAAGGTTCACATCAATGACTGGGTACGGTATGGGCAGGGGGGATCAGAGGATGAGGGCTAGTGTTAGTGTTAATGTGGGGGCCAGGAGGAAGAGGAAGGGGGAAGAAGTAGAGGGCCGGACGGGTTCTTTAATAAAGAGTTTTACTCCGTCTGCGATGGGTTGGAGAAGGCCGTAAGGGCCCACTACGTTTGGTCCTTTGCGGAGTTGTATATAGCCAAGCACCTTTCGTTCAAGAAGGGTAAAAAATGCGACTGCTAGAAGGACAGGGACGATGTAGGCTAAGGGGTTAATAATATAAATTAGGATATGCTTCATAAGTTAGGGAGGGGACTTGAACCCCTGTGGAAAGAGCTTAAGACTTTTGCATTAATACCGGTCTCTGCCACCCGAACAAGTCTTTCTCTTAGACAATAAGGCATGCTCCCTTATCTACTTTAGATGATATCATTAGGTGAGAGAGGGGCGTGCTTTAAAGCAGGGGCCCCATCCTTTCGGTCCTTTCGTACTAGAAAGAATCATACCATAGATAGAAACCGACCTGGATTACTCCGGTCTGAACTCAGATCACGTAGGACTTTAATCGTTGAACAAACGAACCCTTAATAGCGGCTGCACCATTAGGATGTCCTGATCCAACATCGAGGTCGTAAACCCCCTTGTCGATATGGGCTCTAGAAGGGGATTGCGCTGTTATCCCTAGGGTAACTCGGTTCGTTGATCGGCTTTGCCGGATCAGTATAGCCAGAACTTCTGTTCGTTGGAGTTGTCACTCGTACTTTAGGGGGATGTTGTCCCCTTTTCTACGCGGGGGATTTGTTTTTCTCCGCGGTCGCCCCAACCAAAGGCAAATACAGACAGGGGCCACTAAGTTTATCCTTTTGGTTTGGGGTCTTTAACATGGGCTGCTTATGCCTGAAGCTCCACAGGGTCTTCTCGTCTTATGTATTTATTCCCGCTTCTGCACGGGAAGATCAATTTCATTGACTTGAGAGAGGAGACAGTTTAGCCCTCGTTATGCCATTCATACAGGTCTTCATTTAAAAGACAAGTGATTGCGCTACCTTTGCACGGTCAAAATACCGCGGCCGTTAAACAATTGTCACAGGGCAGGCGGGACCTCTTATTCTTGGTTAGCAAGAGGCGATGTTTTTGGTAAACAGGCGGGGCTAGAGGTGTTTGCCGAGTTCCTTCTCTTTCTGTTAGTCTTTCCTGGTTAGCACGCTGGTGTAAGGTTAACGGTTTGGTATGGATGCTTTTCTAGTGGGCTAGAGTCATGTGTTCCAGTACCCTCCTTTAATGGGGCCGTTAATGGTCGGTGTTGGTTCGTTCCGATGTACACTTGCGCATGGAGAGGGGCTTTCCCCTCTTATTACTCATATTAGCATCGTCTCTCCTATAGAAGTATAGGAAGGCTCAGTATAGATTAGAGGGGTAAGATTGTATGGTCGGGATAATAGGTTATTAGTTATGTATGAGCTTTAACGCTTTCTATTTGGGTGGCTGCTTTTAGGCCAACTAGAACATTGTTCCTACTGTTATTTGATCTTTACCCTTCTGGGAAAGTTGTGTCTGTTTTCAAAGGGGCTGTACCCCCTTTGACTAACTCTTTTAGTTCTCTCGGTCGCTTGGGCGGCGAAATCGGTTGGAGGGAAAAGAGAATAAAAGGCTGAACTGCTATTCATTTCCTGAGCAACCAGCTATAACCAAGCTCGGTAGGTCTGTCACCTCTACTCAAGGATCTTCCCACTCTTTTGCCACAGAGATGGGTTCGCCCTATAAGGCTGTCCTGGAGTAGCTCGCTTGGTTTCGGGGTATCAAACTACAGGTCTTTTTGCTTGATCTTTTCTTGCTAAATCATGATGCAAAAGGTACGAGAAATAATCTCTGCTTTTTTGTGCTTTACTAATCTTTTTCATCTTTCTTTCAGCATTCCCTTGCGGTACTGGTACTATTGCTTCGTATTATGTCCCTTTCTGTCGCCCATACTAGGGGGGAAAAATGTTTTGTTTAAAGGGGTCTATAGGTGTTAGGGGTTTATTAATAAGGGGTTGTTGTGTTTTGTTAAGTTTGAGCTAGCTGCTAGGCTTATAGTCAGAATAATTCGATTTGCACGAATGTCTTCTCGGTGTAAGGGAGATGCTGTTCTGTTTTAGCTATATTCTGATTTTTCCAAGTGCACCTTCCGGTACACTTACCATGTTACGACTTGCCTCCCCTTTGTAGGTGTTTTGTGTTTATTTACTTTGGGCATCTTAACTTGGGGAGAGTGACGGGCGGTGTGTGCACGCTTCAGAACCATTTCAGGGGGACGCTCTGCTTCCCTCCTTACTTCTAAATCCTCCTTCATGTGTGCATTTTCAGCAATCAATTCGTATTAACTGTTGAAGCAATTGTAGCCCATTTCTTCCCTTCTCATACGCTACACCTCGACCTGACGTTTTAGGCTGTGCCAGCCTTGCTCACTAGGGGCCCTTCACAGGGTGAGCTGACGACGGTGGTATATAGGCGGGAAAAGCAAGAAAAGGTGAGGTTGAACGGGGGTCATCGGTTCTAGAACAGGCTCCTCTAGGTGGGTGTGAAGTGCCGCCAAGTCCTTTGGGTTTCAAGCTGGTGCTCGTAGTACCCTGGCGGATAGAATAAATAATGCTCTATCTAAGTTTAAGGCTAGGCATAAGGGGGTATCTAATCCCCGTTTGTTTCCTAGCTTTCGTGGGTTCAAAGAGTTTAAAGCCACTTTCGTGGTTGAGCTTCAAGTCTTCGAATGTATTATACAACTTTGGAGATGTTCGGCTTTAGTGTGTGGGGGCTCTTAACCACTCTTTACGCCGGGGACTGTCAGCTTGGGTCACTCGTATAACCGCGGTGGCTGGCACGAGTTTTACCGGCCCTTCTAGCTTTAACTAAGTCAAGTTTTCACTCATGGCTTAATATTTATCACTGCTGAGGTCCCTTGAGGGTGTGGCTAAGCAAGGCGTCGTGGGCTGTTCTGGGCAGGAAGTGCCTGATACCGGCTCCTTGCTCCCGGGCAGGGAGCTGTGGGGCATTCTCACAGGGGTGCGGATACTTGCATGTGTAAATCTAGCTACAGTTGACAGTAAAGTCAGGACCAAGCCTTTGTGCTTTCGAGGCTTTCTAGGGCCTATCTCAACATCTTCAGTGTTGTGCTTTAGTTAAGCTACGATAGCTTTTTGCATTATTATAATAATATAAATGGATGCATTTGGGGGCATAAAAACCTTAATCTCGAGGCTTTCCTGTTTCCGGGGGGTTTACAGGAGTGTTAGACAAGTCAGGAGATTTGGGGGGTAGGGGGGTTTAACGCTTTTATAGCGGGGGGGATATCTTAGAGATATTACTGGTAAGAATCACTATTTATGTCCTTGATATCAGTTATGTAATTCTTCTATGATTATCTTTTCACCACTCATACATATTACGCTGCGGGCAAGGAAATGTTTTACCTTGACTAAAAGCCTTAGCGCTGCACTCTGAAATGCTGGACAAGAGATGAAAAAAAAAAATACCCCTAGCCCATTAGAGTGAACGCCCGGCATGGTGGGTAACGAGTCGTATGTATTACGAACATTAACTTATGCCAGCGTCAAGGAAAGTGTGAGGGATGACACCAATTTATGGCCCTGAAATAGGAACCAAATGCCAGGAATAGTGCACGAGGTGAAACCCCCACAATAGTTGTCCCTCACCTTCAATAACCGTGGGAGTTCTGACAAGAAATCGATGCAATTCTTGTCTGAATAGGATGGTTTAAGGTTACCTTGTGTTGGGCCTTGGTATATATGGTTAAGAATATTGATATTTTGAGTGGTTGGAACGAATGTGGATGCATAGGTTGGGTTTAAAATGTTGGTTTTTCTTTAAATAGCTGGTTCTTCTCTAAATGCATGTGTTGTTTATTCTTTATCATGTTATACTTGAATGGTTTAATTCGATTGAATGGTGATTATACATATGGATGTCCTCATTCATTATTTAATATGGTTCATATATATATATGGTGTAAGTACATATATGTACTAGTGACGTTTTATGTTGTCACTATTGTATATGGGTCAAAGAATAGTTTAATTTGAGAATCCTAGCTTTGGGAGTTAGGGGTGAGAGTTAAAATCTCTTTTCTTTGAAGCAAAAGGGAGGATTTTAACCTCCGGCGTCCGGTTTACAAGACCGGCGCTCTGGCGCTGAGCTACTGATGCAGGCGAGTTCTAAGAGTTTATTTTCCAGGTGGCCTGCGAGGGGGAAAAAGACAAGGAAAATTAGGAAATACAACGCAGAAGCAATTTGTCCGATGATAATATAGGGGTCCTCGACGGGCATTCCGCCGATTCATGTAAGGATTGCAACGTCTGCGACTAAGGATCAGAAGATGAATTGGGAGAAGGGACGAAAGGTTAGACTTCGATGTTTAGATGTGTGAAGGATGGGAACTAGTATAAGAATAAGGATGGAGGCCAGAAGGGCTAGGACCCCCCCTAGTTTATTTGGAATTGATCGTAAGATTGCGTATGCAAATAGAAAGTATCACTCTGGCTTAATGTGCGGGGGCGTGACTAGGGGGTTTGCAGGGGTAAAGTTGTCTGGGTCCCCTAGGTAGTTAGGGGAGAAAAGTGCTAGAGATGCAAGGGCTAAGAATAGTACAATAAAGCCTAGGAGGTCTTTGTAGGAGAAGTAGGGGTGGAAGGGGATTTTGTCAGCGTTTGGATTTAAGCCAACTGGGTTATTTGAGCCTGTTTCGTGTAAAAACAGAAGGTGTAAAAGCGTGACGGCAGCAATAACAAAAGGGAGGAGAAAGTGGAATGCAAAGAATCGTGTTAGGGTGGCGTTATCAACGGAGAAGCCGCCCCAGATTCATTGGACTAAGGTGTTTCCTACGTAGGGAACTGCGGAAAGTAGGTTAGTAATGACTGTGGCCCCTCAGAAGGACATTTGGCCCCATGGGAGAACATAGCCTACGAACGCGGTTATTATTACGAGGAGCAGAAGAACTACCCCAATGTTTCAGGTTTCTTTGAAAAGGTATGAGCCGTAGTAAAGACCTCGACCAACGTGAAGGTAGATGCAGATGAAGAAAAATGAGGCGCCGTTGGCGTGCATGTTTCGGATTAGTCAGCCAAAATTGACATCTCGGCAAATGTGGGCTACAGATGAAAAGGCTGTGGCGATGTCAGAAGTATAGTGTATGGCTAGAAATAGGCCTGTTAACAGCTGAATTGCAAGGCAGAGTCCTAGAAGGGATCCAAAATTTCATCAGATTGAAATGTTTGAGGGGGCGGGGAGGTCAACGAGGGCGTCGTTGGCGATTTTTAGCAAGGGATGTGTTTTTCGTAGGTTGGCCATTAAACGTTTCTGTAGTTGAATAACAACGGTGGTTTTTCAAGTCATTAGTCCTGGTTAAAATCCTGGTGGAAACTATGTTGATAATAGTTACGTTATTTTTATTTGGTTGGGTTGTGGGGTCTGTTGTTGTTGCTGCTAACCCGTCTCCTTACTTTGCCGCTTTGGGCCTGGTGTTTGTAGCAGGAATGGGGGGTTCAATTATGCTTTTGCATGGGGCTTCTTACTTGTGCTTTGTGCTTTTTTTAGTTTATCTGGGGGGAATGTTAGTCGTTTTTGCCTATACTTCTGCTATAGCTGCGGACCCGCACCCTGAGAGTTTAGGGTCTTCGGGGGTGTTAAAAAGTTTGGTGGCGTATTCTCTAGGTTTGCTTGTGGTTTGTGGGGGGCTATGGCAGGGCTGAGTGGCAGAGTCTGGCGATTTTGCGTTTAATGCAGACAGCTTAGGAATATTTCGGGGGGATGTTGAAGGGGTTGCTCATATATACTTTGGAGGGGGGTGAACCCTTATGATGTGCGGGTGGGCGTTGTTGTTAACGCTGTTTGTGGTAATGGAGCTAATTCGAGGCCCAAGTCGGGGGGCTCTCCGGGCGGTTTAAATGAGGGTAAGACCAAGGGCTAAGGCAAGTGCTATAATAAAGAATACAAGGTAGGATATGATTTTGCCTTGCTGCATGTTGCTTGTCGTAGTAATCAAAGGAAGGTTTAGGGAGGTGAGGGCTTTAGGGCCAGCTTTCTCTAATCAAGTTTGGTCAACAGTCTGACTTGCAACTATTTGTCCCAGAACAAGGTTAATTTTAGGGGGAAGGCGGTGTATGATGGCTGGAAAGAAGCCTAGTATGTTGGAAAAGTGGTGGGGAATAAATTGAGGAGTGGGTTTAAATTGCTTGCTTGTTAAAGACGCTAGTTCTAGGGCTATTAAAAGGCCGAGGACTGTAACAACCAGGGCGGCGAGTTTTAGTAGTGGGGGTATAGTCATTGTTGGGGTTTTTAAGGGAAGGATTGAGGAGGTAATGACTAGCCCGGCAACAATGCTGCCTCATGCTAGTCGTTTGATGGGGTTGATTACGGCAGGGTTATTCTCATTAATTGGGGAGAGGGGAAGAAATCGGGGGATCCCTATTGACACAAAGTAGATGACTCGAAGGCTATAAATAGCAGTGAAAGATGTGGCGAGAAGTGTGAGGGTTAGGGCTCAGGCGTTTAAGTGGGAGGTGTTGAGGGCTTCAATAATAGCATCTTTAGAGAAGAATCCGGCGAGGAAAGGGGTCCCGGTGAGGGCCAGGCTTCCCACTGTTAAGCAAGAGGAAGTAAAAGGAGTAAGGTTGTGTATTCCTCCTATTTTTCGGATGTCTTGTTCGTCATTTAGGCTGTGAATGATTGACCCCGAGCAGAGGAAAAGCATGGCCTTGAAAAAGGCGTGGGTGCAGATATGGAGGAAGGCTAGTTGGGGCTGATTAAGGCCAATTGTAACCATTATTAAGCCTAATTGGCTGGATGTGGAAAATGCAACGATTTTTTTAATGTCATTTTGGGTAAGGGCGCAGGTTGCAGTAAAAAGGGTTGTAAGTGCACCGAGGCAGAGGCAAATGGTTAAAGCAGTTTGGTTTGTTTGTAGTAGGGGGCTCATTCGAATTATTAAGAAAATACCTGCTACAACTATTGTGCTTGAGTGGAGTAGAGCAGATACAGGGGTAGGGCCTTCCATGGCGGAAGGAAGCCAAGGATGTAGGCCGAATTGGGCGGACTTCCCAGTGGCGGCTACGATGAGGCCAATTAACGGGTATGTAAGGTCATAGTTGTTGGCAATTGAAAATATTTGTTGTATTTCCCACGAGTTTAAGTTTGTTGCTATTCAAGCTATCGCAAAGATAAGGCCGATGTCACCGACACGGTTATATAAAACTGCCTGTAGGGCGGCTGTGTTTGCGTCTGCGCGTGCGTATCATCAGCCGATGAGAAGGAAGGATATAATGCCAACACCTTCTCAGCCAATGAACAACTGAAATATATTATTTGCTGTCACTAGCACGATTATTGCGATGAGGAAAATAAGGAGGTACTTAAAGAATCGGTTTATGTTGGGGTCTGCATGCATGTACCAAGAAGCAAATTCTAGGATAGACCATGTCACGTAAAGGGCGACCGGGGTAAAGATAATAGAGTAGTGGTCAAATTTTAGGCTAATATTAATGTCGAAAGCGGCAGTATTGATCCAAGTTCAGGTTGTGATTACAGCTTCTGCGCCCTCTGAGAGAAATAAAAATAGTGGGAAAAGACTAATAAAAAAAGCCAGCTTAATCGCTGTTTTTACTTGAACAAGGGCTCAGTTTGGGGCTGAAGGGGTTGGAGACAGAGTTGTGAGGAGGGGATAAAGCAGTAGGCTAAAGATAAAGAGAAGGCTGGATGTTATCATGATTGAGGAGGGATGCATAGCTGCTACTTGGAGTTGCACCAAGAGTTTTTGGTTCCTAAGACCAACGGATGAGCTG
>JAPTGZ010000003.1:40660009-40685557 GCA_029814645.1 Fowleria isostigma | reverse complement strand
AGCTCTTATGGGCTCCAACTGCCGCTGGGTTCAGATAGGCAATATTTAACCCTGTGAGAGTGACACACACACACACAGACACACATGAAGAGCACATTGTATAATAGACAGTTTTCAAAACCAATGCGATGTACTATAATTAGTCTCATAGTTTGTGGCTTCAGTAACCTCCGATGGAGAAAAAACCTATGGCCTGATGCACCAGATGCATGAAACTTTCAAATACAAAATAAAAAACTTCGATTAAGTTTTGTATTTTGATTGCACAACTGAGACAGTATTAACTACTTTACCATAAAGTCTAAACTAACTGAAATACCGTGGCAGAATTTGACATTTTTGTGGCCAAACAATTAAAGGTTCTTAATGTTGTGTTGATTACTATCCAATAATTTAATAGTGTTCTGTGACCATGTTGTCTGCTATATCTAAATGTATGAAGACATGAAAAGCGAAATCAGGTAAGGCATAATAATCTGTGAACATTTTTACCTCATGATAATCAACACTGACAAAACTTAGTTATTAATTATGAATAATTTCACATTTTTCTCCTATAACTTTAGTGTCCAATGTCAAATTTAGCAGTGACCAGACTTGCTGCTGTTACTTCGTTTTGTCATGTTGTGAGTCTGCATCCAGCTGTTGGTAATAGCATGGATCTTCTGTTTTTGTACAAGTACAAATCATAAAAACAGCAAAGATGTCCAGGGGTTAATCTATCATGAATAGAGTGTTGCAATACACTTCAGTCATCCTCATCCTCCAAGTTATCCCATGCAAAAGTGATGGGACAAACCATCCATTACTTTACAGAGAACTTTTTTCAGGACTTTGCGCTTACTGACGCCAAAGTGTGAGATTTGAGCCATATGTTAAGTCAAGGTTCAAACTATTTCAGCTAGTGCAACCATTAAAATGTTGGTAATGTGTAAACTCTACCCTAAAATAAGAGTTAGGATCAATCTACCCTATATTCCATTTTACACACGGTGCAACACAGTGCTGCCCCATGCAAAGTATTTTTTATATATACATAACTTTTTTTATTTTATATCTTTCAATGGCAGTTCTTGTTTGTTTCAGTTTTCATTTCTGAACAAAGTTTTATTTTTGCTTGCTTGATAAAAAAAAAACCTCAACTTCTCTTTAATGAAATCTAATTTATAAAAGTAAGATACAAAACTGACCTCTCTTCAAAATGCATTGTCTGTAACAAATTTCAACCACACAGAGTAATGTGTTAAAGGTCCACAGAAAGCAGAGACAGTGCACATGCTGGAGGTACCTGGGATGTTGTAGATCTGGCGACGGCTATCATGCTGCAGTCTATTGCTACTGCTGCTGCTTCCACCGCTGCCACAGTGCTTGGCACTGGTCATACCCATGAGGCTGCTGGCCACAGACAGCTGGGAGGCCTGGGCGAAGTTGGACAGGACGCCTCGTGCCGAGTTGGACAGACCTCGCTGCAGGGAGGCCTGAGGCTGGGGAGCCTGAAGACACAGGGAAAACATGCTGTTCAGAGTCACACTGTAATAAAAACACAGCTCCAAATACTTATGGTTATACGTATTTCAAAAGAAGTAGAATAACTGTTTATTGTTGGTGTTGTGGCAGAACTGCACAACACTCCACAAAGTTCACTTGTGTAACGTTCACCATCATGTGAACCTTTAGGCCCCACAGGAAGACAAGCTTGTGATGTACATCCTGGTGTCCTGACGCCAACCTGACCTACTTTTAAAAATTATTCGATGCTTCCACAGATTTTAATATTTTTGTGTATTGCCTCCATTATGCGTGAAAACATAATATCTCAGAACGCCCTGGGGGAATATTTTCACATTTGTAACTAACATTCAGTGGGACTCAAAGATGAACTGATTAGATAGTGCTGGTCCAGTGTCAAAGTTGCTGTGACACAAAACATAAAATGCATCAGACTGAACAGTATTGAATAACTTCACCATTACTGAATGGTGAATTCATTAGAAAGTTAGTTTTTATTAGTTTTTATTCTCTTCATAAAAAATTAAGGATCATTACTTGAATGAATTGGACGACAGCTGACAAAAAATTCACATTGATGAGGAGATACAAGGGTTGGACAAAAATACAGGCAGTGTTAGGGTGCTGGGGTCTGAGGGTCAGAGGTACCTGGCGGAGGGCATGATGCCGGATCATGGTATCAGTCTTTGAGGAGTTGGGGCCAGTAGCGGCCGAGCTGGGGGAGAGGGCCGCCTGCTGCTGGAGCCTCTGCTCAATCTCCTGATGGAGGAAACACAGATTGTTAATACAGACATCACTTCAAGAATGACACATTTGACTCTTTGTGACTCAGTTGTTTGAAGGCAGTAGTGCTTCACTGATTCAGTATTCAGACAACCACCTGACACCTTACAGGCTGAGCTGGAATTGCTCTCCTCCAATTGCAGAACCTAAACCCTGTCAGTCGGTTCAGACACACTTAGAGCCACTAATTAAAACATGGACTCTTTTTGTCGCTCCTGAACACAATCCTCTAAAAGCAATTGATGGTGACATGGTACAGCTCATTCATTAGAGGAGCCACTTAATCTTTAGGAGGATTGTGGAAATTCTGGAATCCATCCCATCCAACAGGAGAAGGTGGAATACACCAAAGACATGTTGCCATATTATACTGAGTTCTGTAAAGGGCCTTGAGAGTCTGGTTTCGACCAGCTCTATATGTAAAGTGTCATGAGATATAATTTGGCGCTATATAAATACAATTTGATTGATTGACCAGTTGATCTATTAAGATGGACGTCTTTGGACTGTGGGAAGAACCCAGACAGACAGGGAGAACATGCAAACTCCACATAAAACAGTCAATGCTGGTTGGTGCTAGAATCAAACCCAGGACCTTCTGACTGTCAGACGACAGTGCTAACCACTGTAATGTCTGTATGCTATAATCTGTCAGCAGTTGTTTCTAAATGTTATGTAATCATGTTTATAATGTTTATGCCTGGCCTCTCATTACTAGATCCACCTCCACACTTCTGTTTGGTACCCTCCCCTATCATTCTGGAAAAGAAGTTAGTTATCTGGGCTGTTTGACTAGTTTTTGGGTGACACTGAGCTCAGGATACTAAATGGATCCGTTTTGGTGGAACATGTGTCATCGCAAAGTGCTTTGTGGTACTACCATGACTACAACTGTGAATAAAAGCTATGTGTCTTTTTCTGAAACGTGTCATTTTCTATTTGTAGCTGTGCAGCTCAGATGTTGCAGTTTTTTCATGTAGCGAGGGGTACTTTCAAAGCAATGATGCACATTATTGCTTCATTTATCATTATGTCATATGATAGAAGAAAAAATGACAATCCTGACATTGAACAACAGAAATAGTCACCCTAATTTCCATCAGGATACAACTAGTGAACCCGATTAGACTATACTGTTTATCAAAATATTGGATCTAAATTAGTGGTAAGGAGTTTGGGAATAACGACGCCAACGTAAAGAAAAGATATTTACCATAATATAGCTTATAATTTCCTTTTTGTTAAAATGGGAAATCTGTACGAAAGGATATATAATTTAGGAAATGGTATCAAAGTAAATATTTTATTATGATATCCACCCATGCAGCTTTTTTATGATGTAGCAGATGCAGAGCAGACTGACTCAGCAGACGAAACAGTTCAACACAGCAGCATTTACTCACAGGAGGAATTTAATGGCCTAAACAGAAACAGTTAGGAAAATAATTTCTTAGGAAGAATACGTGCAACGGACCTGCTCCTGCTGCAGGGCTTTCACAAAAGCATTCTTCAGCCTGTTGGTGTGCTCTGCCTTCAGAGCCTTCTTCTGATTGGACGTCATGCACTGCTCACACAGGATCCGGCCGCTCTTCTCCTGCTTCCAGTGGGGTGTGAAGTCAGTTCTGCATTGGGCGCAGAAGAAGGGTTCCATGCGGGCCAGCGTCCCTCTGAGTTTACCTGAACATGAACACTGAGTTTAAACCAACAGTCTGCCCACAAGTCACACAATGACAGAAAAAAAATCTTTTAAC
The DNA here is from genome assembly GCA_029814645.1 of Fowleria isostigma. Classification (NCBI taxonomy): domain Eukaryota; kingdom Metazoa; phylum Chordata; class Actinopteri; order Kurtiformes; family Apogonidae; genus Fowleria; species Fowleria isostigma. Next base: position 40,681,514 of record JAPTGZ010000003.1, on the reverse strand, counting down.
TGTATTTTCAGATTCCCTCACATTCATTCATAGAGGTTTATAATGTCTATTCACACTTTAACTAAAAGCATTTATACTTTTTTCCATTCTAAACATTTCAATATTTAGATAGTCCTGGGTTTTACAATATTATATGGAATGGCTAAAATCTAGTAAATATGGGCAATAAATGCACAAGCTCATTGATAACATAATAAATGGAACGTGTTGCAGGTAGACTGTGACAAATGACAGATAACAGATTTGAGAATCCGTGTTTGTGCTGATGTCTGTTTGGTTCTGCAGATGGATGTGATTTGATGTTAACCAACTCCATTTTTAAGTTAACATTAGTCTTTGTTGCAAACACTGATGATGACGGCCACAACGCACTGAATTCTATTTAAAGGTCGAGCTTCTGTAGGAACTTCCATTGTCTTTTTCACAAAACTTACACTTGTTCTCGAGTTTTTTGTTGTCTGTCTTCTGTTGATCTGTAACTGCAGTATGCAAAAAGTAGATATTAAGCTCAGAAATGCGGTCACCTGGTGTAAACAATGACCAGTATTAGTCCCCATAAATGGACTGAGGTGGAAGCTTTTTCCACAGGATTGTGTTTACATGATCAGTGAAGTTCTTTTTAACTCTATTCCCTCATTATTTCACAATGACCAGGCAGTGTCTTGGGCTTACCCTGGCTGTCAAGGACGCTCTGCACCACCTCCTCCAGGCCCACCATGTAGATAAACTCGCTGTTGGCGGCTGAGGGCAGGAAGTGGAGAAGTGGGGCAGGGGGTTTGGGGGGAGGGATCTCCAGCAGGGTTTTCTCCAGCTGCTTCCTAAGGGCCAGTTTTGCCGCCGCTTGGCTGCTGGCCTGGTCAGCCATGGAGCCCACTCCTCCGCTGGCCGTGGATGGGCTGACAGCAGAGGCTCCGCCCAGACCTCCTGCAACGCCGCCCGCTCCTGCTGCTGCTGCCGCCTGCATGTGGGCCAGGTTCATGTACATTGCACTGGAGCCTGAGCGTTGAGATGCTGCCACCTGTTGACTGGTCTGGAAGAGAAAGCCACATAGTGCATATGCATTAGCATGTTTTGTGTGTTAAACTGTATCATATGCCTGAGGCAGTAATCCATAATGAAACATTCGTCTCCTCTCTCTCTCAAATACTGTATAAACACACTGATATACATCTAAAGTATATCAGACAATAAAAACGATAGAAATCAGGAGTGTCAAACGTATTTTAGGGGTCACATTCAGCCCAATGAGATCTCAAGGAGGTTGACAAACAGTACATAATAATCTATCAATAAATACGAGTAAGTAATATTTTAACAATATGTTGTCTAATCTTACAGTGGATCCACAAACATACAAAACATACAGGCATAATATTGCTAAAATTGAATACATTACTCTTATGGAATTTCAGGATGTTCATATTTATTCAGGTTAGTCACCTTTTATTCTGAAAGGGTAATTTGTACATGTAAAGATTTTCATAATGTAATTTTACTTTTTTCACACTAAAACTACTAGAAAAATGTAGAGTTTTCCATTAGTTGTAAGTTATCATGCTATTATTTCACCAGAGAACACATTGGGCTGTATGTGCTCCCTGAACTAAAATGAGTTTGATATCCTTGATCTTTAATGCCTTCAGTGTAATTCTTTCACTTTACAAATTCATCCCAGGTTAGACACTTTGGCAGGCCAGTTTTGCCCCCCCTGTGACATATGCCTGCCACCCCTGATATCCATTGTCTTTTCAGTTGCTGATCAACAGCGTTTGAGCTCTACATCCTGACGTCAGAGCAAAAATGCCACAGTGTGAATATGGTCTGTGTAGGTGAATGCTTCCTCCTCACTCTGTACGCAGTCAGGCTGTGTTCCAGATGGTGTGGGGCGTGGGCGGGGCTTGCCAGGGTCTTTACCTGCTGGTAGCTGACGGGGTTGGCCAAGCTGGAGCTGGAGCGGCCCATGCCAGGCTTGGAGGAAACCCGCTGGCCGTGCAGCTGGGCAGGGTTGGGCGCTATCACACGCTGGGACATCAGCATGGGCGGGAGATTGGCATTGGCTGCTGACCTGATGACTGTGTGACCCTGCAGAGAAGCAAAAGAAGCGGGAGTAAAAATCGGTTTAAGCTTTTACACATAACAGCTCATAGTCTGAAAGATGTGCCTTTAAACCTTAACTCTTTCCCCCTTTGACACCTACAAGGGACAACCTCTATATATGTTACTAGTTCTACCCATGAAACATTTTGTTTTTCTGATGTATTGTTTCTTTTTCCAGTGGCTACAATTGTCACTACTTTGGCAAACTTCAGAAAAAAACAATAAAAATGTATTATTATAACTTTTTTTTTTTTTTTTTAACTTTTTGAGAATTAAATAAATAAACAAAAAAGAAAAAATAAAGAAATTTTATAATTTAATTCTATTAGATAGCCTAATATCGGTTGTAGTCACCTTCACCTATCGCAGCCTCTGTTACATTTGAAAAAAACAGAACCTGTTCTAATGGTTGTCAAATTACATTTTTATCGATATAACAGAGGTGTCAAAACTTAATGATACGAGGGGTTGTCAAATGTTGTCTTTATGGGGAAAAGAGTTAATGTACTGCATCACACAGAGCCTGGAAAATAACATGTCATCAGTTGAACAATAAGGTTTCATCTACATAGAGAATTATCAGGTGATCTCCTTTATCATTTTTGTGTAACCTTTAGCTCTTAACAAACCTCTGCCTTACATCATAACTGAAAACGTTATTCTTTAACCATCATTGCTGTGAATTTCTTCCATCTGTATCTGCAGTGATGACATTATGCTGATGTGGTGGCAGGTTTTTAACAGAAACACTGGGAGATTTTTAAACACTGATCTGTCATTCCTGTAACACCAAAAAGTATTGCTGAGTGTCCATGTCTGTAGACATGGAGGTAACGATACAATCAGTGAATCTGTGATCCTATATTCTATGACAAGCATTCCCTGATTTTGCTCACTTGGCTGTTCTTAAGGTAAAGTAATAGTAATCTGTTTTTGCTCTTTTAAACTCATTTTGTACAATCATAGAAATACTAGAACTCCCGCAATATGCCAATTGTAAAAAGTGTGAGCCAGTTGAGGCACATCACCAGAATGATTAGTAAGAACCAGGATACACCCAGGCAAAAGTCAAGTGAAAAATAAGATCCTTGATGCAAAATTTTCAAGTTTAAGCCACAAGTTATGAATGTCTCTTCACTATACTACACGACACTATACTGCACTCACTGAAGGAAATGTAAATTTCCATAATATACAATCATTGCTGCTTTATCAAAGTAAGAGGCAGATGCTTTGGTCATGCTTTATAAACTATTTGTTATTCTATGTGGACAACAATGAATATGTTATAAGAAATTTCAAAACAAATAGAATCAAAATGTCCTTAGCCGATTAACTGGCAGATATAACCTCTGAGATGAAATTGTTGAATGTTATTTTTTTTGTTAGTTTTACATCCAAGTCAACATTATGAATAAATAGATAAACTACTCTCTAACACTAAGCACCGAAGTCAAAGCAATCAATCAATAAATCTGAACATGAATATAAACCTACCATAAAAACAGATGGTGCTTATGTACTTTTCTCACTGTCTTACTCTTATTTCCTTCCTAAGTTACTAATTACAATTAAGGGCCCTAATATTCGCCATCAGCCAATATGAGCCAAGTTCTGCTATTAATGATTGCTTATAAAATATCATATTGGTATAGACTAACTGATACATATAACACATCTGCTTTATGATGCCATTCTGAACCACTGTCCAAAGTGTTCTTTTACAACTGCATACACCTATTAGTTTCAATTCTTTAAAATATTACTATTACATGATGAAAAGTTAAACTCCACCAGATATAACAAGAAATACCAAACTAGTTTGGCTTTGCTTGAATGTGATATGTTAAAGCCAACCACACCAATAGATGTACCATTCTCTGAATACTTCAGGTACTTCTATAATACTATGAGAGTCTAATTTTTATTAAACTATGTGATTCATACTTCTCAACAGTCTACAAATGTTATACTCAAAACAGACAGCAGAGGGCAGCAGCTGCTAATGCAGTGCAATAACAGCCCATCATCATCCATACTAAACAAGCCAATAAGACAATCACACAAAGACCTACACACACACTCACACATAAACACAGAGATGTGCTGAATATTTAATACCATCTCAACATGGAATGGAGGAGTGAGGCTACGTAATGCGAGAACAAAGGCTTCCAGCAGAAGAACGTGTTGTAATGAGACACATTGAAGCCTCTACAAAACAATTCAGGCTCTAAAACGCACACAGGCCTACAGTCTACACCAAAATATTACTACCAGCTGACATCTCAGTTCACTTACACAAGACTGAATAAATGGGAACAATGAGATTTCAATTTCTGTTAGTGTCCTTCCAAATTAAATTTATTCCAAGTGTAAGACCTAGCACAGATTTAAAGGCCAGCAAAAAAGCACAGATCTACCAATCCCTCCTCTGGTCGTCTACATGCCCTCTGATCAAGGGATCTAGTCTGGGATCCTCAATAGAGGGCTGAGGCCATGCTCAGAGCTGGTGTTGATAATGTCTCTGTGATCTGATCACAAGTAGTCAGTTGTAAGTGCATCTGTTCTCACTTGGCGTTTAAACCCTTAAGTGATCACTTGTGATTGGATCTCAATTTCCTGTTCTATATGCAAATAAACAAGCCCATCTCTGCCCTAAAACACAGTGAAAGCTTTTATTTGAGGTCTAACAGGTGCTGTTAGCCACAATGACGTTTCACTAAGGATGCCAGCTCAGTAGGAAGTCCTTCAAATGTCCTAAGACACATTAGTGTTCACCAAGAGAATGTGGACGTGCGTCCCAGAGCACCTCTGAATGATCAGATCTTATTGCATCCTAAATGCAGCACGTCCGTCCACACCTTGCATTAGAGCTGCCCACTGTGATGGAATCATAGGAACGGATGCTAATTCAGGTCTGAACAGGGCCTCACAGACACACTGACAATAACGGTGCTCTTGAATCAAGACACATTGCACAGAGGAGAATCCTTTTATTTGATTCTCCATGAACACTTCGTGGATTGCACTGCTTCCACAAGACAACAGTGAAAAACAAGGTCTGCCACTGGGCAAGTACAATGTCATGTAAGGCTAGTAAATCTAGAAACTCCCAGGCCCAGCCAGGCTGTTAGACACATTGACATAAGAGCTAAGAGCTCCCTTCTCAGCCCTGTTGAGGGTTGCACATGTGCAGCACTGATTGGGAAAAGGCTGGCAGGTAAAGGCACTTGTGAGCGGGAACACAAGGGAGTATTTCTATTCATGGTAAAAGGAGTCAGGTTCTGTGGACTTAGAGGATGTGAGCAAAACTCCGAGTTTATATTACACAGTTTGCCCCAAGTTTGAGAGAAGGTGTGACAGGCTCATTTTTCAAAGGCACATCAACTTTTCAAAAAACGCTGCTGGAATTCCATAACAAGAGCTTACATTAGAGCGTACATGTCAGCAAAGAGGAATACTGACAACTCATCCGAAACATGACAATGAACCACTTAACTCTTTAGTTTTTAACGTTTGTTATTAACTAAATAATAAAATGTTATGTTTCCAGTTTGTTCATTTTTTGTTTCGTTTTTCTTGAGCTGATAAAGAGGTAAACATCACCCTGGAGTTCAATGATACATATCTGTATCGGTATTAACTTTAATATTAACCTGGGCATCCTCTTATCCTGACTATGGGTCTCAATACCCTCCAAAACTGAGCTGCAAGATCCTCTCTGAAGTCACCCAGGCCTAACAGATGTATGGACACAGCAGACTTCAAATTCATTTGGAGCAGAGCATTCTGTTAGATCAGCTGTACCACTGAAAAGTACAACACAGCACAGACACAAAGAAATGATTTGAGAGACCAGATGAACTTGAGGAAAAAAAACTAAGCCTGGGAAACAAACCAAGTGTAAAGCTGCCTTAAACATATCTTTCTGACAGAAAGATGAGAGCATGCCGGTCTCTGAATGAAGTCATGAAAAATGGTTTCCACAGACGCACACAGACCTGTGCAGTACGGAGGTTCTGGGGCTCCGGGTTGTGCAGACCAGGCCGGACAGGCAGCTTCCCCAGGCCAGGAGAGCTGTGGATGGGTGGAGGCTGCACAGAGGAGGCAGCGTTCTGCACCACTGGGACCTGCACACACATCAGGAATATAAACACGAACACAATGGAAGTAACAGCAACAAATGACATCTATAATGTACACCCCCACTTTTACATATATGTAGTACATGTAGAGGGTGGCTGTGGCTCAGTTGATAGAGCAGGTCATCCGTTGACTGAAGGGTTGGCTGTTTGAATCCTGCCTCACACTGTCCACATGTTGAAGAGCCCTTGGGCAAGGCAATGAACCCTAATTTGGCAGTGTGTGAATAGGTGAATGTGAGGCTTTGTAAAGTGCTTTGGACACCATGAAAGTGTGAGAAAAGTACTATTTAAGTTCGGACCTTTTACCATGTGATAAAAGTCCTGACTCTCACACAGTAAATATGAGTTAACTTGATCCAGTCTTTAATCGCAGTGATTATGTTAATGTTGTGTACTCCTTGAAGACCATCTTCCATAATCCATACCACAGTTACAGGGATATCATTAAAGTGCCTGTTCAGTGTCTGACTCAGTTTACTTACTAGGATTTGATGAAAAACTTTCTGCTTCAATCACTTTATCTCTAATTTGGATTTTGTTTGGAGGAAAAGCTGTGGTTCTACCTGGAAATGTGGCATTTTTTGTAATTTAATTAATTTATTTAATTAATTAACATTTATTTTACCAGGTCGGTCAATTGAGAACCAATTTTCATTTACAACAATGACCAGGTCAAGAGGCAGCATAGTAGGCAGATCAAACAGAAAAACAACTAAACGAAATAATGAAACAAGTTACAAAGTCACATGACAACCACATTAATTTCACTTTTTTGCCAGTTACTTGCCACCTACATGAGCATGCCTCCTACCCAGTTTAGTGAACATGTACTGAGAGATGTATCTAACACTGTGTTTGCTTTGTGAAATGTTGACTGGACAGGATAAACAAAAATGAGACACTCTAATGACAATCTGGTCTAGCCTGCTCTTAGTCATGACCTGGTCTTCGTTTTCTTTGCTACAATACTACATCTTGCACTCTGCTTATATCATCAAGTTCTGCAGTGAAAACCTTCCAAGGCTCTGCAGTTACATCTACATGACAGTAAAGATCCTATAAAATAAGGACCTATGGTGAGTGTGCAGATTAATATTATTAAAAGACACACTGTGGTGGGTGGTTCTGGTGCCCTATTTGTCATTTCACAGCCAGTCTGGTCTATTTCCAAGGGGCCTCCTCTTTCACCCCATGCCACCTATTATTAAGTATCCACTATCAAGTACGGACTGAAGCGTCCCAGCTCTGCTTCTCTATGCTATAAAGCTCAGTAGGTCTCCAGGTTATTGTAACATTGCTGCCAGTCATGTCTTGGTCTATTAGAAAGCAGCAGGTTTGCTTCCTTGGTGTCATCTGGCACCTGAGCTGCAGAGCCCTGAGGCCTGTTCACTGACGCTAACCCTGAAGGACTGTAAATGTCAGATAAATGATTAAGACAAACAGAGGCTGCTTTTTACTCAAGAACAACCTCTGATACTTTGTGTAAGAAGGCCTTAACATGTCAAACACTCAAACAAACCAAGTGTGCAGCTGTGTTGTTTAGGAACAGAGGAACCACTGACCTTCTGCACCACGTTCTCCTTTTGCATCTGACTCTGCCGGAGCTTCTTGAGCAGAACCAGACGAGCCTCTTCCAGACGAAGCTCCTCTCTCAGAGCTTTGATCATCTGCTGCCTCTCCTCTCCAGTTTTCCCCTGAAGCACACAGAACAGTGGCACATATTAATGGTCATCATTTTCATCAACAGGTCACAGTCCCCTGTCTTCCTGTTAACACAAGCATGAAACTACCAAAGTCTTCAGTCATGGTAGATGTAATTATATGTCACAGTACAGTAAATTAGTATCAATATTTGGCTTGTAGGGTGCTATGGTTGGTGCTGTGAAGTGTTGGGTCTGTGGTATGCATTTTGATGTTATATAGTTTTAATATATTTGTCATTTAAAGGGTTATTGTGTATACAGTCACGAAAAAAGTTATTAGACCATCAAAAGTCATTAAAAAAATGGTTATCCAATCAAGTACAAACTCCTGTGGGTATCATGTGACTAAAACACAGAAAAGAAAACATGGAATGTCTAAAAGTACTGTATTTGTCAGTACAATGTCATAAATAATGTAAGAAATTATGTTATTTTGGTTATTATCAAGAAAATCACAGAAAATGGATAGATATCAGCTCTTAAATTAAACTATTATGAGCTTTTTTTATGTCATTATATTTGTCTGAATAAATGTACCTTAAGTTGTACTAGGCATCAAAATGAACAAGAAACTGAAGAAAACATAGGGTGGTCTAATTATTTTTTTCTATGACTGTATGTATTTTTTTGTTTGTAAAGTGCAGTATTAACATGATGATCATATATATTTTATTGTGGTGATTATATTGTTCATGTAAAAGTCCAGGTAGGGATAAGAGTTGAAATTCACAGTAGCTATAAACTGTGCATAGTACAACAGTTGCTCTCTTTTAAAACCATGTTAAACTGCATTGCCCTTATTTGAATAAAATTCAGATCTATTCTGTAAATTGCTTTAAAATAACCACTGGTAAGAGCCCCGTTGAGTGTGTTTTGCCTTCAGTCGTTGGACTCCCGTTGTTTAGACCTATATACCTCTGCATCTATGTTCACTTTCCTCCATGTTTGTTTATGGTGCTTTCATGAATCTTTTCAGTGTGGAAAAAATGCAGAACATTGTCCGGATGATGAAAAATATTATCATAAAGAGTGCTATTTGGTCCACTATACAAAAAACCAAAACAAAACACAGCATTATATGAACTGTTTATTTGTATCACAGAGCTCTACTGCACTTCCTGATGCTCATTCACAGGCTCACATGCTAAACTAGAGCTCCTTTTCCACAATGTGTTCACGGCAGGAACGTCACTTTGCTGTTCTTATAAAAGGGTAGAAAAAGAGAATTGGGGGAGGTGAATCATTGTGTACTATGGCATTATGGGAGAAGGGGTGATGTTTTGATGACACGTTACGTGTACAAGCTGCCATTTGGGGATTTAATAAAAATGTCAAAGAAAAATGCTAGCAGTGAACTGTGAAGACACTATAATAAGATCAGAGAACAAAGCACTTGTTAGCATTTAGCTTAAAACAAAAATGTAGTATAGTATGGCATCACACAGCTTTGTTCCTGATTGTACATGTATATACAGTCGCGAAAAAAATTATTAGACCATCAGAAGTCATCAAAACAATAGTTATACAACCAAGTACTAACTCCTGTGTGTATGATGTGACTAAAATAGACAGAGAAGAAAATATGGAATGCCTAAAAGTACTGTTTTTGTCAGTACAATGCCATAGATATTAATTTAGGAACTTATGGGATTTGGGTTATTGTCAAGAAAACAATGGAAAATGAATAGATATTAGCTCTTAAATTAAACTATTATGAGCTATTTTTGTTATGTCATTATATTTGTCCAAACAAATGTACCTTTAGTTGTACCAGGCATTAAAATGAACAAGAAACTGAAGAAAACATAGGGTGATCTAATAATTTTTTCCGTATGTATGTTCTGATGATGTTTCAAATAAGTGGGTTCAAATAGGTGGGTCTTAATTTAACACGATTGAAGAAAATGATTCATTATTTTTTGATTTATTGTGCTTTAGTTATGTTAATGAATGTAGGTGGACTTTTCTCGTACCTTGAACATGTCGAGGTTGGCGTGGTGCATCCGTTCCTCAGGACGAGGTGTTGTTCTGGGACTGGACGCCTCATTATCTGATAGAATAATCACATCTGGAGACGGAGTTCTTCTGTCGTGATCCGCATCGCTTTGTGGAGAAAACAGAAAAATAAATATGTGTCAGCTGTTCTTACAATTCAAACATGTAAGTAACCTCTGATAGACTTTTACAAGAGCTTTAATTATGTAACAGTGGATTTTAAAAGACTGATTAAATAATGAGAATTTGGATTAATTGGCTGATATTAATCCCCAAAATTAATAATTCTGTTGCTGACCTTATTATAAATTGAAAAAACTGTTGAACTAATCATCAAAGTAATGAATGCCTAAATAAATACATACATAAATTCAGATCACTGAACACCAAATTTACAGCAACAATTATTCTATGAAACAATGCATTGTCAACTATTTAATTATTCAGGATCTATTTTTATAACTGTTCATTTGTTTTAAGATCTTTTTAAGAAAAAAATCTCAATTTTCTGACTTGGGCAGGGTTTTCTTTTTTTTTTTTTTAGTTCTTTACTTCTCTAACATGCCCAGAAAAAAAATTTAAAAACACATTTTAAAATTTGGGCAGCACTGATTGATGTTTTAAGCTATTTTCTGATGATTTATAAGCCCATCAACTAATTAAAAACATTAAAATACTGTCAGTGGTAATAATTTAATTGCAAACCTAGAAGTAATTAACACATTTTCAACTGAATATAACACCAACCTTGAAAAATCAAAGTGGTATTAAGTGCTATTTTTGTACTTTGAGCTATTATTTTCCCTCACCATCAGTAATTTCAGTAAGAGGTCTGATATTAGCATTCGGCCGCTGTTGGAGCCAAGTTCTGTTGATGCAGATAGTTTGTAAAGCTTCCCATTGGTGCTGATTAATCTCATCTTTATTAAGCTGTGACTTTTTCTGAAGGCCTGACTGACGGCTCTGTTTCTCAGAGTGTTTACTGTGGGCAGGTTGACCCATCTCTCAAGTGGACTCCTCAGACTCCTTTGGACCAGCCATTAAGGTTCAGGCCTCTCACTGTCTGGTGTACAGAGGGGCTGACAGCTCTAAAAACAGTGCTGGAGGTTCATTTTCCTGTAATATGGATGTGGACCACTGCACTGTGGATATTCATGAGTTTTCCAGATGGTTTCCTGCTCTAGTCCAAATAAATGCCTTTGAACTTTTTGATGGCATGGATTGGTTCAAGAATATGACAAGAACAGTGTTTAATACAGGTATGTACCTTTATAAATCATGTAAATACTCATAATACTTAATCACTGACAGTACAAATAAAACACTGTGTTTGTAAAAGTATGTTAGAGCACTGCAAACAGGCACACAGCGCCGAGGCTTTGGTTTGAGACAATGTGGAAAGTCTACGGCGAATCACTTTCACGTTATTTGGGCCTGTCTGAAAATCCATTCGTACTAGAAGGAGGTTGAAACCAAGACAAATAAAATAATAGGGGTGGATTTAGATTACTCTTTTATTTTAATCTAAATCTACAGGCCAGTCCTACAGAAGGATAAATACTTATAGAAGAGACTTTTGGCAAATAGTAAGAAAACTATAACCCAAAAATGGTTCTAACTAGACCCTCTAAAATTAGACCAGCAGTGTGGGATCATTAAAGAAATTTGTTGTATGGAGAGACTTACTTTTGTTTGAAGACTGGAGTTGGAGAAATGTACTGAATGCTGCAAAAAATGGATTGTGTATACACCTTGAATAGTGTGATCATGATTGTACCATGATGTACGTGCAAAAGAATATTTTGATTTTAACTGTAACACCTATAATAATTTTATGTTTTTTGTACATGCAAATAATACAATTTTTAAAAAGTTATAAAAAAAATTGTTAGTTGCATTTGTGCTTAAAAGTTAAATTAAATATATCAAAGAATACTAAACAATTTGATCCCAATCCATATAAAAATATGTGTTTCATTAGTTTTTTTGGTTTTTTTTCAGGTACAGTAAGAGCTACAAAAACAGAAAGTCAATAATTAGAAGAACTCACTGAGCCTGATGTACAATTAGGATGATAAAACAATCTCAAAATTAAAAAATACTAATTTTCTGAATGCCAAGAACAGTTATAAGCTCTGTATATTTTGCTAAATATGGTCAGACAAACACTCTGAATGGGTTTTTTCTGTTGGTATCTGAAATAACAACTGTGGTTTCATCAAGCTTCACAGGTTTCTATGTTTTATTTTGTGACAAAACAGAATAGAAGCCTGTGTAGTCACTTGTCTACCTCCATACCTTTTTTAAAACTATTCTATTCATTCACTAAATCAAGCCACACAAAATAAAAGAGTTTTAGAAGAGTTAAACCTGTAAAATCAAATAATAAATTGGAAGCTCGATGGTGGTGATGTTGAAGTCGTGACCGTGGTGTAAAACTTATACCCTGACGCTTAAGCCTTGACACTTGGATTTCATTTTTGACGATTATCTGAGCTGGAATTTCCAAAAGCAGAAACGGAGCCAGAGCTTTCCATTACCAAGGCTCTCTCCTGTGGAACCCACAGGAGGCTGATATACACTCTACTTTAAGACTAGACTTAAAACTTTCCTGATCCATCCTTTGGTGATACTGGTAGAGTACTACGCTGCTGTGGGACCTCCCATGATGCACTGAGCGCCTCTTCTGTCTCTCTGTGTGTTTCTAAATGTTTCCATAACTTGTCAGTAACTTGTGTGTGTGTTCCCTCTCCTGTAGTTTGTGTGTTTCCTCCCTCTTCTTTTCTGCAGATCAGTCAGTCGCTGACCCGCGGACCTGTCCAGTGTTGACCTGTTCTCTACTTTGTCTTTAAGCTTTTATTTCCTTTGTCCCCCTCTCAGTCACTCCAACTGGTCAAACCAGAGGGCCGTCCACATGGGTCCAGCTGAGGCTTCACCTTCTGTTAAAGACAGTTTTTCTTTCCACTGTCATCAAATGCACCTCCTCCCCTCATAACCATTACTACGTTGCACTACCACTGCTATTGTAAAAAGATTTGATTTATATCTTTTCAATTCTATTCTGTTTATCTTTTTTATTACTCTTTTTAAATTGCATGGCATTTAATAGCAACGTTAAAGAGAAATGGAATCTCAATTCTCTGTGTGTCCTGTGTATTTAGTGAAACTGACAAAAAATATTTGTAAGTTTGAAGTGCTTTTTCTCAGTGAATTTATAGTGGAATTCTTTATAACTATATTAACTGACGAGCCTTGAGATTATTTTCTGTTGTGATTTAAATGACGCTAGTTTGTAAGTACTATTAACTTTTTTTTTGCAACCAAGCTTATGTTGTCAAAGTGAAAATGTCAGTGTAAAAATTTCCATAGGTTAATAGTTGAGGGAACATGGGTGATGCTAATTACAAATATTCATCATCTTTGTAGCACTCTATCAACAAATATTCAACTATTCATTTATGTGGTAAACATTTGGTTTTCAATTTTGGGATTCAGATTTGGCTTTTGTCTGTTTATTACTATCACTACTCCAGAGCTCAATAGATAACATTCAAGACCATCCTAATACAGAGCCATCAATGTGGTGGAATTCGGAGGTTTAAACCAGGTTTGGGCTGAGCACAACTCCTCAGCAAATCTCTTTAATGCAGGGACAGACTAGAATAAAACTGCAAACTACTGCCTTTCATCTGATACACAGTGTCTAGTCCATTACTGATGCACCCGCAGCATGTTTGTTTATGCTTCAGAATAAAGCTAAATCTTATAGGAAAGGTAATAGAGTGAATATGTTGTAATAGTCGAGTCTCACCATCGTCTTCCAGCGCTCATATCCACTGGCTCATCCAGCATGTTCTCCTTCCCATTCTTACTCTGTCCAACATGGCCACTGTGGCCTCCCAGCCTCAGGCTCCCGTTCATCTTCTCTTCATACGCGGCGGCACCCATTGGGCTCTGGTGGTGGAGGGTGCTGGCCCCAGGGCCCTTGCCGTCTCCCAAGGGTCCCCCCACATCCAGAGCAGCTAGGTCAGCGAGGTCCTTGCGTTTAAGCAGTGCCAGCATCTTGAGGCGCTCCATGGCCTCGTGGCCCTCCATTTTCAGACGCTTGGCCAGGGCCTCGTCTCGCTCACTGGGAGACTCCAGGCCTCGCTTCAGCAGGTTCAGCCTCAGCGCCTCCTCAGACATCCGCTCCATCCTGAGGACACAGACGGTCACAGGAGGTTACAACTTCACTGTATTTAAAGTACAAATGCACACAGACTGTTACACAGCAGACAATAAGGTACAGTTACATCGAGAATGAGATGTAATGTGGCCAATTACAAAAGGACATGCAAACTAGAGCTGCACGATATATCGTTTGAGCATCATCATCATCATCATGTACTCGTTCGCAGGTCCTGCAATGTAGGAGGCAAATGAACGCAACCTATTCTCATCTAATTTCAAGGGTACTTGACACACACTGCACACAGCGATCCACCAATCACCATCGTTATTAATCAGTTTGCGGAAGCAGACCATGCCCCTGCATATGGAGTGAGTCGCTGGTAACAACATTGAAAAAAATGAGCAACAAACAAGAGAGAATCACCAAAACCAAAGACTTGGTGCCAAAAAGAAACGCAATGTCAGTTATCTGGAATTATTTTGCCTACAAGACGATGATACTGAAACACAAGTTCTGTGTCAACAGCGCCTTTTGCCACAACAAGAATTAACAACTAATTGGTTTGATCATTTACATATCCTCGTGAGTAGTTTGTATGTATCACAGGGTTACAACAAAAAAAAATCACAATGTTTTTTTCCAATATTGTGTAATTGTTAATACAAATATATATACTTTTAGGTAAAAACTTTGACTATACTTTGACTTTTCATTTTGTTTCCAAGTTACTTTGATAAAGTAATTAAAATCCTTACATTCCTATTCTTTAAGCTAGTATGTGTCCAAAGTAACCTTCATCACACAGGCTTCACATTCATAGATGTGTGTAACATAACAACAGAAGGGCTAATCTGTTTTTTCATCAGTTTTATCTTTGAACCAGAAGGCAGCGCAGGATGTCCACAGACCAAAAGGTTGGTGGTTCAATCCTCAGCCTCTGTCCACATGTCAAAGTGTCCTTGAGCAAAACACTTGCTTCCAGTTTCACTGCTGTGTGACGGTGTATGAATGGGTGAATGTGACACATTGTAAAGCGCTTTGAGTATCATTGAGATCGAAAAGTGCTATAGAAATGCAAGTCATTGACCCTTTCAACACTCAGGTGAGTCTGAATGAGGCTAGTACTGAGCTTGCACAATTTGGTGTAAAAGTAATAAAATTAATTTTCCATTTATTTATTGTTTTACATTTGTCTGCTCTGTCACTGAAGTGAAACCATCACCTCACATACTGGACCTTTACTATACAGCCTTTTATTTTAAATAAAAAAAGGTACAGGCTGTAAGAATTCTGATTACTGTTACCACTCTGCTCTTTTTTTGCTACATTACCAAAACCTTATACATCTCTTAAAGGTTTCTATTTCTAATTATCAGCAGAGATTGACTTGTCAGGTGCTATGTTATTTCACTTTGCGTATATATAGTTTTAGTGCTGTTTACACATCTGATATCGGATATCAACAAGTTAATCATCATGTCGTTTACTTTATCTACCATTTTGAGCATGTCAGCTTTATATAAATAGAGTATCTGTACAGCTGTTTGTGGTATTAGATGAGCATTTTACAATATCAATAAAAATAAAAGCTGAAAATAGTCTATCAGCCCCATTGTTCGGGGTCCTGTTGAAATGCCTCACTCTGCTCTGAAGTGTCAATGGACCAGACTGAGCAGCCCAGAGAGCCTATGCCATCACCACAAAACAAAAGCCACAGTGTGCGGTGATGCACATTCATCCACATCGTCCGAATACAAAACTGCGCGTCTGGACCAACACGTCACCTTGGCGATCTTACGTCGAGTGCGGTGACGTGCCACGATGCAGCAGAGATAAATAAATCATCAAGCAACGTGAGCAGCTGATGGTAAGCTCATTCAGATGAAAGTGGGTTAAACACAGCAGACTAAGAATAGCCTGGATATGTACTGACACTGACAAATACATGTGAGAAATGTTTGATGTTACCATGTGATTCATACCAGCAAGAAGACTTCTGCAAGAACCACGATTAGCACAACTCATATGTGCACTAGCTTAGCCATGTGACAGGTTCAGAGCACCAACCAATCACAACGCCACAGGAAACGTAGGCTGAGGATGACATGACGACGCAGAAAAAGGCAACATGTGAGCGATAATTAAAGATGGCAAATTATTTAAGTGCACTAATGTGATGAGCATGTAGCAACTACTTAGGAGCCAAATAAAAAGTCTGTCTGATATGTCCTCAGTGTGTCAGGTTATGAGTAATTTAAAGGCAATAAAATATTACCAAAATTACATTAGTTGATATTGCTAATTATCATAATAAAGTTGTTGTTTCTTTCCAGTCTGATCAGTGATCATTGTTCCTGGGTGATAGTTGGAGAACTCAGACAGTTCATTGTGGTTTTTAATTATTTGTAAAAGACGTAACAAGACAAAAGGCCCGTATATGAAAACAGGACAACAAAGACACAAAAAGCAACAAGACAATGGATATAAAAGCTGTGACATGGCAGAAATGATGTGAAATACAAGACAAAGACACACCTGCCACCTGATTTTGTAGTCTAGTCCTTATTTTGTTCATTTTCTTGCACACCGTTGAATAGGGAAAAAAATTATTCCAGTCTGACTTCTTATTCAACAAGACAAAAACAAGACTAGACGCTCAATCCTTCTGGAGAACACAAACCTCTGCAGAAACCATTGGGCGTCTGATGTTCATTTCAGGATTTGTATTCTCACAGTGAAGGTTCAGCAACATCATTTCAATAATTTAAGCCTAAGGTTACATCATCTTAACAGCACTGAATTAGGTCCTCCAGTATTTATTGTATTAAAAGAGATGCACTGGGCTTCAGAAATACACTCTATTTACTTCTTTCAATATGCTTTGATTTCTTTTTCACATCCAGGTTTCAAAACAAAAAACAAATATAAACTCTGCCTGTATAATCAGAGCCAGTCTCTAATATATCTATATAGGATCAGAAATTCTTAATTTGATAAGAAAACATCCATTTTTGTAGTTGTAAAGTTGAAGTAAAGTGGCACCAACCTTTTAATTACTCATGGTTGGACTGTGCAATTATTGGTGGATAACAAAAAACAATGAACACAACTGTACAACCTAATGCAATCCAGCATGACGGTGAACACAGCCCCATTCTGCACAATAAGAAAACAAACATCAACAGACATATTCACAGAAGGCCACGGCAGCACACAGGGACTCCAATATCAAGCACAAAATGGAAGAAAAGGCCATTTCTGAAACTATTAAGTGGTGAACATTACACCAGACATAACACGTGCACAGGTCAACAGCAGCTAATCGAGCAGGAATACAAACAATGACTACAGGGTTTGATTTCAGCCAAAACACTGTAACAAACCTGCTGGAGTTCTACAAAGAGAAGAAGTCTTGCTGAGATTTGGGATGAGTGTTTTGAGTCCATTTGTATGTGGTTCTCAAACGGCTATATACAAGTAGAGACTATTTCTAATAAAGGAAGTAAAATATTCTCACATAAGACAATACATTTCACAGATTAATGTTTGTTACAGCTTGTGTTAATTCTAAACACTGGTTTATTGTTTCTCACAATATAAATGGAAACTAGAAAAATATTCTTTATGAACGTGACTGCTTATGATAAAACATCATAACACCACCTGAACTAGAACATGAAGAAAAACGTATGTTTAATGGATACACTGGCTGAACATTGGTGTACCAAATTTACACAGGTTTCTAAAAAGATACAATGAAGACCATAAAAACTTAAAACTAGGGCTGCACAAAAGATTGTTTAAAAAATAGCAATCTCGATTCACACCTACACACAATCTCATTTCTAAACACAACGATTTTTAAGTATTTTATTTCACAAGGTGTCAGAAACAAATGCTCCTTTTTTCCTCCTGGATTTTTTCAAGTGCCACCAAACGCAGCACTGCCTCCTCCCTCAACCAATGGTAAAGCACTTTTATGACACGTGATTCAGCAGTGGACGCCCGCCTGCAGTTGAGTGTGGTAAAGTGGAGAAAAGTGTGCGGTACGAAAAGTCACACGGATGGCAATGAAAACGCAAGTGGTAGTGGCAAGTCACCCACCTGTCCGAACTAAACTCAAGCGCGAAAAAGGTTCACATTGGGCGGTGTGGAAGTATTTTGGATTTAACACTAAACTCCAGTAGATACAAGATAATCACAGCAGCTATCACATGTCACCTACCAAAGATACGGCCCCAGTAAACACTGAACAACATGAAGATGATAAACACACTGGACAAAAGGTACTTGAGACCCTCCTGCAACTACTCCTCAAACGTTGTTCTCCCCAGTATGCACAATAAGCAGCAGGTAGTGGTCAAGGCAGAATTCGATCATTTTTCTGCTGCATCTGACTTATGGTCCAGTCGGACTATGGAGTTGTATTTGAGCCTGTGTATTTTAAAGCGCATAATTTCTCCATCAAAAGCCGGTGCTTACAGACAGCTTTTTCCCTGAAGAACGTACAGGTGAGACCCTAAAACAGGGATTAAAGGACACCCTCTCCTCTTGGAATCTAAAAGAGGAAAAATTGACCTGCATCATCGTCAATGATTAAAATGTAGGAAAGGCACCAGACTGGACTGGACCAGACTAGACTGAACCAGGCTGCAATGTTTTGGGCAGACTCCATCTGGCAACAGGTGAGCTTCTTTATGAAGTCACATCACCACAACAATAATGACTGTAGTAGTAGTAATAATAATAAAAATTCAAGATTCAAGAATATTAATTATAGTAAAAAAACAATAATGATTTTAAAGAAATCTCACTGTTTGATACTCTACTTAAACGACCATTTGAATGTTTTGGGGTTTTTTTGTTCGTTTTGTTAAAGTTCATCAGTGCAATGCGCATCTTGTGGAAAAAAAAAAAAAAAAACGTGCCAGAAAATCGTGTTCTCAATTCTAATTCTAATCATGATTCACATTTTTTTACAGAATCGTACAACCCTACTTAAAACTATTTTGGACATCGCTTTTAAATGGTAACTGGTCGGTATATAGTGCTTTTCCGCACATTAATGGCACCCAAAGCACTTTACAACGCAAGCTTCACATTCACCCAGTCATGCACACACTCATACACCAGTCGGTGGCTGCTGCCACACAAGGTGCTACCAGGCCTCACTGGGAGCAATTTAGAGTTCAGTGTCTTGCTCAAGGACACTTTGACATATGGACAATTGGAGGTGGGATTCAAACCGCCGACCCTTCAATCATTGGATGACCTGCTGTACCAACTGTGCCACAGCCGCCCAGTGCTTTCAGTGTTTACCTGGTAAACAAAAGAGCATAAATAACAAAAGCTAAACACAAAATAGCATTGATACACAAAAGCTGGCTAAATTTTTAAGTTAAATCATTGATATTAGCTCTAAATTTCACAAATCAGTGTATCCATAATACAGTAATTAATTATCCAAGCTGTTTTCCAGTTATTTTCACATTTCAAGAAAAAAATGATGGAAAATTGTTAAAGGATGCAAAAGGAAACAAACTGTACTGTTAAAATTTGACAGTTTATTCAGATGTGGTTTCTAAGCTGTGTATCCGTTTAGGTAGCCCTGAACAGCTACAATCAGTATTTGTTCAAACTTTCGGTGCATTAATGTTATCTAACTTTCATTAACATATTTCATTAACACATTTCATGTACGGACGCCTCGGTGCTTTGCTCCATTGTATTTTGCTTGTTTTTGTCTATTTGTTGCGTCTTAAGCTGTCCTTCCATCACCCAATACACCCGAGAGGGACTTCTATCTCATTCCATTCTTAACCCCTTGTTGTCCTTGTCTCTTGTCGTATTAGGTTTATGTGTAAGTGTGCTGTATCCATGTTGTAATTGTACGGTGTGAGTGAAGAAGGACCAAAGCCAAATTCCTTGTATGTGTCCTCATACTTGGCCAATAAAGCCGATTCTGAAAAAAGTTTTCTGTATACATTGCATTACTGTGAATGTGGAAATTATCGTAGTGCACAACATAGTCACATGACTACCAGTCTTATCACCATGGAAACAATTAGCTGGCAGCTGTTATAAGATATTCAAAGTGTGAACGTATGACATTATTTTTCCACAAAAATCTCAAAGAAATTGCAGGAAAATACATTTTTATTTTTCATATATCAGTTTTCTTGTTGGTTACCACCTAACTAATTACATTTTTGCTTTTTCAACTTCTCACAGTGCAACAGTTGGCTGTTCTTTTTAGAAGAAATAATCATTTATATGAAAATGTATCACAGTAAATTGTACTAAGGAATAGTATGTCCTTCACTTGTAACTGCCTCGCACTGCTCAGACACGTCCTCTAAATTTCCTGAGCTGTACATTCATATTTTTGGGAACTCTAACTGACACCCTGACTTAGTAGGCGGCGATAAATGCTAATTGCAACCCGCCGTTAGACAAAAGAAGAAGTAGTAGACAACCATAATGCATTGTGGGATGCAGTATATCAAACTGGTGGCTCAAGTAGTGTACTGTGAACAGCCTACATGGGCCTACTGCACATTCTACTTTTTGTCTGAATCAGTGTACCAGTTGTAGATATTATTCCACTTTGAACACAGCCTTACTCCTCTGGCTGAGTTTTTCCAGTTGATAGAAACTACATTAAAAGGCTCCTCTTCCATCATGAACATCCAGAAAAACATGCAAATGGTTGCTTACATTTCCAGCTCAGCACCATGGCTTCAACAGTGGCAAAAATGTCATGTATGCCAGAGCAACAGTGAGTGCAAATCAAACAGATTTAATTGGCCCCTTTATCACTTAATCAGCTTCCTATTAGCAGATTATTGGTGCCAGTGTCATTCTATCATTTCCCCTCATCTATTGTATCATGGTGCTGTGGCTGCCACTGCTCTAATCTGTTCAGCGTGTCCTCCTCCAACGTCTGTTATCCTGCTCGCATCTACAGCAGCCTCTTTAACACAGGGAGGAGTTTAATGATCACACAATACGGCCCTCCCCGCCACTACTCCTTCCTCTCCTCTAATTAATTTGTGACGCAGCGGCGGAGCAGAGTCGTCGCCTCCATTTGCTGACAGAAAAAACACAAGCAAGCTCCTGCAACCTCTCTGCTGAGCCTCCACCTTTAATGAGCCAGAGAGCGCCGCTCAGAATGGCACTGATGAGCCAATCAGGGCCCAGCTCTGTGCTGCACGTCAGTAACTGGCACCCCGCACCCTCATCTTCCCCCCACCCCCCCTTTCCTCCTCCTCCTCCCGGCCACCGCCGCCGCCGACTGCCTTTACATAATATAATGACTGTTTCACTCAGCTGCTACACAAGCCACACTCTTTCTGCCTCTTTCTCCTCAACCCCACCCCGTCCTCTCCCCC
>JAPTGZ010000003.1:40637731-40651903 GCA_029814645.1 Fowleria isostigma | reverse complement strand
CGTAAAAGCTCAGAAAACGAAGTACAAAAACCCTATTTCTGAAAATCAACAGGCTGGCGCAGCGCCCTTGTTCCTTTGTTTGGGGGAGATCCCTGATATATATACACACACACACACACACACATATATATATATAAAATCACGGCTATAATCTCAAGTGCTTTCAAGCACTTAAACTCCAATTCAAGCACTTTTCAGACCTTGAAAACACATTGAAATCAAAACATTTTCAAGGATTTCAAGCACCTGTAAAAACCATGTCTATGAAGATAAACCCAGGCCTGCTTACTGGGTCCATCCCTTTAAGTGTATGTCTGTAGCTATTTCACCTATTATATCTTGTCTGTGTGTGTAACCACTGTTCACCCAAACTCACATGCAACACTGTCGCTTGGTGTTGGGCCCTCCAAACTTGGGCTTATCCAGGCAGTTGACACATTTAGCACAGTCCTCTTGTATCAAACAGCCTTTGCATCGTCCACAGCGCCGGGACCGGACCCCTCCAGGTAAATACTGACTCAGTACCTTCCTCCTTTTAAACCTGTGGCCCCTCCTCCTGCCTTTTATCTTCCGCTGGACAGGTTCCTGAGGAACAACCCACTGAGTTCTGTCCTGATCAGAGAGGTCATCATCATCATCTGCGACATCTGCAAGCCAAAGACAGAACAGTTGGGAAAACACCAAAAATGGACATTTCAAACATTATTAAATGCATATGATGTGGGGGGGAGGGGCAACATCTGTGGATGCCAGAACTTACTACTCAGTCAGGTGCTCAAACACGTTCAGGAACAAGCAAGTCTGCGTTTTACAGATGTGTCAGATATCTTATCGGGTTCAGACTAAATGATATGAGTCCAATTGAGCAAATGTGTACGGTATTGGGCCTGGTCAGGATGAAAACAGTAACAGACATGTCAATCAATGGTTTTACCTTAGATTGTAACAAAAAAGGACAACAAACCAATGACTTGTGTTTGTGCTTCCACAAAAGGCTTTGCTTTCCTCCTAGTCAACATTACAGACATTAGAGCCACTCAGCAACTTCAACAATCTTCATCATCATAGTTATTGTTAGCAGCAGGAAAATGAAACATTAACCCTCAAAGAACTCTGTTTATGATATGGATGGAAAAGTCTTGAAATAATATAACAGTGTTCTACCTCATATTTTTACTTTTTCGGGCTAAATATTAAGACATTTTAGTTAACCGAATTTTTTTTTTTGAAAAAATTAAATTCACTAGACAGAAACTAAAAACCTTTTTGGAAAAAAAAAAAAAAAAAAAAGAGTTAAGCCCAAAGCCAAATTTGTACTGCTCTGCACTGTAAATGTGGATAAACAAGTTACAGAGCACTCTGATACTGTTTGCTTTAAATTTTCTTTGAAGAATGGACAATCCATCCTAAAGCTTCTGTTATAGACTTTTCCAGACACAGGATTACTGTGTCATAAACAAAGACATTAAATGTAAATCCACCTTTCTACCTTTATGGAACTCAAAGTGCTTGAAATTGCATCACATTCACACACACTCACATATTCACAGACACTGCAGCTATGTGTTTTGCTCAAGTATGTTTTGATATATGGACAGGGGTCAAACTACCAACCTTCCTTTGTCGATGACCCACTCCACCAACTGAGCCACAGCCCCCCCCCATTATTAGTTCAGAATTATGTTTCCAGTCTACTTTTTAGACATTTTTGTCATTATGTGATAAGAGACAAAACATGTAGGTAGAGAACAGAGGTGGGTATTCCCAGGTTCATAGAGTCAAGTCCTGCCATGTATCAGTTCCAACCTGTTCACTGAACCAGCCCATTTTGATGAGCACAACTCCTCCTCCAGGTAGATGGGATCATTAGTCAAATCATCTGTGTAAAGGCTCATTTATGCTCGGTTTACGTAGGTAAATAGGTAGGTCAGTTTCAAACATCGTCAAGCATCAGCACCTTCATACTTCAATGTATGTTCGAATTAGCATTTCCAATCAATCCTCCAGAGGGCACCACTCTTAATAACCATACTAGTCAAATACCACAAAGAAGAGTAAAGTTTTTTGAGAAGAAGAAAGTCAATAATAACAAACAGGGTGATGACAGGGGAGGTTTTACTAATGTGGACACTACTGTTAATATTGAGAAGGGTAGTTGTCAGAAATATGTTGGTAGTTTTTCACTAACTCACATAATTGCTCTTTGAAAAGTACCACTATTTATGGAAATTATTCTGTTCAAATCTCAACACTGCCTCCACTGTTCCCAGTGGAACTGCTCCATTTCATCCGTCCAGGTACGCATCCACAAGCCCCCCGAAAACATAATATACGTAGGGGGCGGATAGAATGCTCTGTCCGTATCCATCTGCATCTTTAAATAGAGCATAAATGAGCCCTTATGTGAACAGGTTGGAACCCATACATGGCAGGCCTTTGACTATGAACCTGGGATTAGCCACCTCTGGTAGAAAATTAAAGACATGTAAGACAACTAGTGATGACTGGTCAGGGAGTTTTTCATGTCTCGCTGCAACAACACAGTGAAACTTTGTGCCTTTCATCACCTGATCTGACACAGTGACCGTTGAAATAGATAAATAATATCATATAGTCTGAACCCGGGGTATTAGTAATACCTGCTCTAAGTTTTGTAAATGTTGTAGTCATTCTGGGATAAAGTTGGGTGACATCAAAAATCTGTGACAAATCTAAAGCTGGTGGAAATTCCCTTAACTAATGTCTTTACACTTGAAAAAAGCTAGCGGTTGAAGCTGAAACTTCATGACTCTGACAGGCTCCCAAGTCCCCCAGTTGCAGTATTTTAACGCCAGCTGGCTCAAAGCGACTGGCTGTTGATGCTTCAAAAACTACTCAGAGCTGGTGGGTGACGTGTTATCATTTAAGGAATAGTTCATCTGGAGAAAACCTGATCAGGGCTCATTCTCCTCAACAGCGCTAGTGTGTTCATCAGTGAGTCTATTTGTCAAACAGCGCTTCCTCACCTCATACTGAGTGACGCTCACTTGACCAGTGTTGGGTAAAGCTTTCCAACAGCGGTGGCTAATCTGTGTGTGACAAAAGATATTTTTTTGCTGGCAAATATTTTAGTTACAACTACATTGAGCTACAACAGATGTTTTTGTGCTCAGCAGCTGTAGAACTGATTGCCAAAGCTAACAAAATAGTGAACAAAATATTAGTTGTTTTTTTTTTTTTTTACTTTTGGATGTATTTTAAGAACTGCAGAGGCACGATGCATTTTTGGGAAGATATTTTAGCTGGGGATGTTTGAAATAAAATACAATAGCAAGGCAACTTTTAAAAAACAGGAATATAAATAAGGCCAATGGACAATGTTAATGAAACAAAGTAGTTAACCTACCTGAGAGCAGGCCATCAAGTAGATCTATATTTTTCCCCTCAGAAAATTTGTCAGTCATGTGAATAAGCTGACCAGATGCAACAATCCATTTTGTTATTGTATTGTGTATTAACTGTGAATGAGTGACATGATGGATCTGACAATACACCGTTTTGTCTGTGCACGTCTAATCTTATCCAGTCCACAGCTGGAGAAACTCAGCTACACATTAACAACAGCTGATGCTGCAGACCCTTGACAGATGTGAAAAAGTACAGCCTCTGAATGCATCTGTGACTTCATTCACCTGCAGATATATGGATCAATTCACTCCTCTAAGGCTCAGAGCTCCAGTTTGTTTTGTGTTGTTTGCCAGTTTCTCACCACATCATGACCACAAAGTTAAAACTCAATAAACACACGAAGGATATCAGTTCCTTAATTCATTCCCTTCATGTGACCACAGATCCTGACCGTATCTTCCTGTATTAACTCAGATGCTTTGTTGGAGACACATGGTCATAATATGAAAACAAACTTGACAGGCCATGTACAGATATGAAGAAAACAAGCAGATTATAGATTTAGCTCAAATTAAACCTCAGTTAAAAATCACTTCTTAGTCCAAACTGCTGATATCAACACATGCAGACAGACTGTACCTTCTGCTGCAGGAGAAAAGGTGATGCCCTCTCTCTCATGAAGTGGTAGAGCACTCAGTCTAGGAATATCATCTGGCACCATGGCGCGAGGCTGACCCAACGCCACCGCCGCCGCTCGGCAGACATGTTTGATCCTCGGACCGCCCAGTGGCTGTTCCTACAAACGTAAAACAAATGAATGTCAAGCTTGGAAACAAAGTATAGGTATTGTTTTCACTCAGGTATATCTGTGTGTGTGACCAGCAAAACACACAAAAACATGCATCAGTCTTTATGAAACTTGGTTGTATATTGACTGAAGGGAAATCCTGAAGCAGCTCAATTTTGGTACATCTATTTTAAGCATTGATAAACCAGTGTGCAATAACACAGATTTTCCATGGAAAAAATTGTTAGACCACCCTATGCTTTCTTCAATTTCTTGTTCATTTTAATACCTGGTACAACTAAAGGTACATTTGTTTGGACAAATAATAATAAAAACAAAAATAAGCTCATAGTAGTTTAATTTCAGAGCTGATATCTATCCATTTTTCAGGGTTTTCTTGATCATAACCAAAATCACATCAGTTCTTACATCAATATCTGTGGCTTTGTACCGACAAAAACAGTGCTTTTGGTCATTCCATGTTTTCTTTTCTGTCTGTTTTAGTCACATGATACACACACGAGTTAGTACTTCATTGAATAATCATTGTTTTTGATGACTTTTGATGGTCTAATCATTTTTTCTGTGACTGTGTATAAGGGTGTTATTTTTCTCTGGCACAGGTTTATAAATACTGTCATCAAAAGGTCACAAAATAAATGAAAATAGTGTGCACATTACCATTATAATAGCTTTAGGCTTTTCATAATAGTTTAGTTTTATTTACTTTTCACTTTTTTCCCTTTAATTCAGTTAGTTTTAAAAAGCAGGTTTGCTAGTTTTTATTACTTTTCTTTTTTTTATTTAATGCTTAGTTTTAGTACTCCTTTTTTTCCACATCTTTTATCTTCCTCTCCATCATATTCATATAAATCCCATACAGGACTCTGCTGCTTTCTCACAACTTTAGTCTCCATGTTTCTAGGTAGAGTGGGGACGAGAAGACGACTCAAAACCACAAGTGACCAGAAGTGACGGACCGTCAAGTGCTGTATGGTGCCACCAGCTAAAATTGCTTGAGCGAAATAAATCGATTTTGTATAAATCCAGCACTGATAAGAATAAAAAGAAAGGGAATTTTATCCATATTTTTTATACGTTTTAGTTTTGTGAGCACGTTATACAGTTTCAGTTAGTTGCCATTTTTTTCTTTTTATTTTAGTTTACAAAAATGTTTTTTAAATTCTAGCTTTTATCATTTTGTTAAGCGATAATAACCTTGGTGCACATAACTTAAAAATGCAAAATGGCCTAAAAAGAAAACACGGTAAATCTGGAGGACAAACATTTACTCATAAATATCCTCGGTAATTCATCATCTTTCTTTACTGACTACTCATTTCAGGGAGGTGCAGCACAACTCAAAGCTGGACTTGCTCAAATGTAATCCATTTCCTGGTTAGCAGGTTTACAGTAACTGCTGCTATTTGTCGTCTTCCTCCACAACACCATGTTTTTTCCATTATACACAGAGCTAAACATGTTTTTAACAAGCAATGTGGCTTAAAGCAGTACACAACCACAAACTGGCAGTTACACACACGCAGACGCTACTAATAAATTATGGATTACAGCACTAGCCCAGAGGTGGTTATAAAAATGGGTCGGACAGATGCTGTGTGGACTTAAATAAAAAGATAATTTGCATCAACACAGAAAAAACAAAGATTTACCTGTGGGCTAACTTCTTTGGGTGATACACCAGGTCTTCTTCTCCGCCTTCTCCCACTCACTGCCACTCGTGATTCTCTGAAGCCCAACTATAGTTCCAAACAAGGGACACACAGACATGACAAATATTGCACTGAATGGAGCTGCTGAACTTTTACATCTCAAAAATTAAAGATCATTTTACATAAAGAGAAAACTCAAAATACGTTTAGCTACATTGTGTTTAGGTCAATATGTTCTTCCCATTGTGTTATTACATCAGTGTTACCTGTGAGTGTGACAACTTGAGCTGTTTCTGTTGATCGATCTTGATAAGCTGGACTTTGGCTTTCTTCAGCAGGTGGAGCATCCTTTTATTAGCTCCACTGAGGCCGATTCGATGGCTGGGCCCGCTGACTTCCACCGGCTCTCTAGAGTCCACGGCAACAACTGCTCCTTCATCTGGACAACACAAGCAGTCAATATTAGGAAGATATTTGGTCCCGAGTTTACTTAAGGTAGTCATAAAATATGTTCTATAACATAACCGATATATCTATGTACACTTACAATGGACACTGCTCTGTGCATGTGCTTTGGGTATAGGTTACATGTATAGTTTCTATGTATTCCCACTCCATCAACCTTCCTGCCTAATCCACAAGCTATAGTTTGTATTCAAGATCTACGAGACTAATCGTTTCCTCTGGTCGTTTGTTCTCATATGCATATTCTTCATGTACAGTTCTGGAAGTATAACTCTATTAACAGATTTTCTTGTGCGGATCTTGAGCAGACTTGTGCATATTACATGCTCTCTTTTGTTCAATTTTTTATTGTTTATTTTTATCTTTTTCATTTATTCATATTTATTTTCTCTCTTTCTTGTTAAATTTTTTATGTAACTGTGTACACATGTATGACGTGTATATGAACAGTATTGATTATTGTGCATGTATGTGAATTGCCACTATACATGAAGCGCATAAGCGTGAAATGAAATAAACTAACATTTCTTTTAATATTTAAAACTAAAAGAAATCTTTACTATATCTGTTTATTTACATTATCTAATACTAGAGGTTTGGTCTAATCAATACTCAGACTATTCCTATACTGAGTTGAAAGAAAAGAATTTATTGGTCCCACTGTAGGAAAATTTAGTTGTTAGCAGCAAAATACAAAAAAAAGAAAAGAGCAATGGTAAAAAAAAATAAAGTATAAATCATGCTGAGCTCTGTAATTCCATCAAGATTAAAAATGTCTGAATATTGGGGATGCACCAGTCTAACTTAATTAGGTCAATATTCATTGTTGATTGCCGTTGGCCTTTTGGCAAATAAGATAGCATTTGCCCGTTGTTGTTGCTGCAATCTGCTGTTATATTCAAAGCTGTTGCAAAAAACATGCATTAGGGATGCCTGATTGCAACATAAAAAAGGAAAAAGCCTGATACTGACACGATTTTGTTTCTTTTGTTATCCCCCCCCCCAATCAAGCATCTTAATTATATACAGTCGTGAATAAAATTATTAGATCACCCTATGCTTTCTTCTTTCTTGTTCATTTTAATGCCAGGTACAACTAAAGGTACATTTATTTAGACAAATATAATAACAAAAATAACTCAAAATAGTGTAATTTACAAGCTGATATCTAGCCGTTTCTTTTCAATACCATATCTAGCTATGGCAGTGTACTGCCAAAAACAGTGCTTACAGACATTCCATGTTTGATTTTCGGTCTGTTTTAGTCACATGATAGACACAGGAGTTAGTACTTGATTGTATAACCATTGTTTTTGATGACTTTTGATGGTCTAATAATTTTTTTTTTTCCACAGCTGTATATGAAAATAGCTATTTTCAACTTTCCGCCCTCCTTCACGTAATTTTCATATGAAAAACTTTAACATGATAGATTAATATCCAACATTGGTGAAAAGGCATTTTATATGCAAATACAGATATTGGCCAATATCACGAAGTATCACATGATACCAATAATGGTGCATCCCGACTTTGCTTGATTGAAACTTAAGTGGAACCAAAAAAAGAAAACAAAACACACACACAAAAACATTACAATAAAGAATTTTACAATTAGTCCATCTCTACTATTAATCACAGAACTGCTACATAAACACACTGTAGAGATAAACTGATCAGCAACAAGCATTTGTAAAAACAGCCCTAATTAAGCAAAAAAAGGCAAAAAGAGGACACGATTCTTACTCCTTTTGTCTGCATCCTCTGCTTTCGGCTTCTCCTCACCCACAGGCTTCTGGGTGGCTGCTACCGTATCAGTGTTCATCACCACCGCTAGTTTCCTCACAACGCCAGGAGAGTCCATCTCCTCCATCATTAGCTTGGACCTCCGCCTCTTCCGGGCATGAGAGCTCAGACCATGTTCCTGATAATCATCCTGAGTGTCAGACTGGCCTTTCTTCTTCTCTGCCAGTTTTAAGGTCAGTCTTTTCAGGTTCTTGTAGATCTCCAGGTGGCTGGTGCCTGGACCGTCCTTGAACAAGGACTTTGGCAGAGCAGACTGGCTGTCCACCACAGACACAGAATCACTGTCTGACTGCAATGAGTTGCCATCATAACTCGGTTTTCTGTCTTCTTTCTGCTGAGTCTTCAGCCACGTTGATATAGAACCCTTTGGAAAAGCTATCATTTCCTCATCCAGAAACCTCTTAGGGACTTTGATGACGCGGGACGACCTTGCACTCATTACAGGGGTGGAAGAGTTGTTAGGCGTCTGCTGAGCTTGCTGAGAGAAAGAACTGGATTCACCCTCTGATGAAGGTATGGGTGGACCCTGACCTTGGAGCTGCTGCTTACTGTCAACCTGAATTGGCGTGGTCGGAACGGGGTCTGGAGCATAAGTGTAAAAACTATGTGTGACACGAGGGCGAGGTGATTTTGGACTTTCTGACAGGCTTTTTCCTGGCTTTCGCCTATGTCCAAATAAAGACTTGCGTTTTTTCTCTGGTTTTTTGTCAAAGGATTCTGCAGCATTGCCTTCCAGTGGCATGGCTGCCTCCTGTCCACTCTGAGCTCCAGCTTCAGCTCCTGCCTCCGGTGAGGCACCCATATCCTTCCCCAGTTTCCTCCTCCTTCGTTTGTGAAGCGAGGTGAACGATGGAGCAGCTGCTTCAGATGTTCGTCTCGCGTGTCCGACTCGAAATCGCCTCATTCGCCTGGCAGACCTCTGTGACTCGGGTTGCTCCGTCTCAGATTCCTCCGACACCTCGCCTGGCTCTTTGTCCCTGGAAGCTCTTTCTTTCCCCATCAGGATGCCTGTCTGCTTCTTCTGCTTCATGCCACCAGCTGAGGTAGTGGCGGTTTGGTTTTGCGTACTGCCTGAGTGTGTGGACTCCTCTGCTTTGCCGATAAACTCAGCTGATTTTGTACTGCTGTCTTTACCTGAGGCCAGCTCCTGTTTATCACCAAATTTAATGACCATTTTGGGTATGTCTTTATCTTTTACTGAGCTCTCTTTGACAATCGGGCCATCTTTAGCAACTCTCGGTACAATTTTCCCAATAAGAGCAGGCTTTGAGGGCTTTTGTACAATTTTTCCAATGAGAGGTTTTGCTGGAAGAGAACGGTCTGAAACTTGCAGAGACTTTGTTCGGCTTTGTAAAGACCCAGGTGTTTTAAGAGTTTTCTGAGGAGCAAGTGATGCAGTCCCAAATCCAGAGAAATCATCTTCCTACAAAGAAAGATATAAAGCATAAAATTTAGACAAAAAATATGAGGTACCTCATAACAGTGCTTAAAATTAAAGATACACAGTTCTTTAATGAAGCAGCATTTACATCATTTTTTAAATCTCCTGTAAAGGTGAGACAGAAATAATCAAATAATTGCTTTGTCTGGTCTGGGTTTTCTTTCAAAGAACAATAATAATGAATGGGCTGATGGACCTGGTGCTCAGGTTTCTCTGAGTGTGTGTGTAGTGGGGCTTCCCACTGCCTTCGTTTGATTCTCAGGTATCATTTCTGCTGTAACCGTGGCTCAGCATCAGCACTCCAATCTTACTTCACCATTGCATCAGTATTGTGCTGCACCCAAAAACTGTTTAGTTTCAGTCTCCAGTCAACTAAAAATACAGTAATAACTCAGCAAATTTGCCCACAACCTGGTGTGACTCATTTTTTGTGGGATATAATGCTATTTTTTTCCCCTTGGTAATCAATCAGTGGAGCAGTACTTAAGCAATCTGCATTTAAAACTAGTATATTTTCAGGCATTCTCTAAAAGACAAAAAAAAATTAACCGGGAATCAAATAGTACTTAAAGACCACTGTTTCCAAAGATGAAGGAAAAACGACACTCAAACCTCCAGATCTCCAACAGAGAAACAGCACTACAGCAAATCACAAGTACACTTCAGCTTGATTTCTACTGAAATGATCCATCGCTGAAAATTTAACAGAGATTAAACTCTCATACTCAAATCTCTACAGCACTGCAGAGCACAAGAGTGTGACGTGCAATCCTCCAGTGGAGCACCCACAAGCTTTAGCATGAAGCCATGTGACTGTTACAGTCCCCTCTAAAAGGATTGCATCAGTGATGTCCAACTGATGTCAGACACTAAAACCCCTGCTGCCGATGTAAAACAATGGGACAAAACCC
This sequence comes from Fowleria isostigma, assembly GCA_029814645.1. Classification (NCBI taxonomy): domain Eukaryota; kingdom Metazoa; phylum Chordata; class Actinopteri; order Kurtiformes; family Apogonidae; genus Fowleria; species Fowleria isostigma. The sequence goes on along the minus strand of JAPTGZ010000003.1, from coordinate 40,641,433 downwards.
AATTTGCCAGTAACACTACCATTACCACCACCACCCCCATCCCCACCATACACACACCTTTTGTATGAATGAATCAAAGGTACATGCATCATCATGGGAATCTGAATCCTCTCTGAGGTATCACAGAAGAGGGTTTAATTTCTTTGCGACACATTAGAAAAATATGGCCAAAAATAAAATCTTGATTTTGAAATGTTGACAATATTGTGGATAACTCATGATTTTGTTTTTTCCTGTTTACATGTGCTGTACATATAGTACCTTTTTGAGCTTACAACTGTCTATTCTTGTATATACTCTTATTCTTTTATTATTCATTACTTATTTTTATTTTAGAGATTTATTAAATTATCTTAGAGTTTTGTTTAATAGTAGAGTACTCATGATGACAATGTTACTGCTGCTTCTATAAAATCCTGCAAAAGGTCAGTAAAGAATATATTACTTTATTATTATGTACTTAAAATGAACCATTTTTCCTTACCAAAACTATATGCCAAACATGACTGGAGAAACACAACAAATATATTATAAGAAGAAAACAGATTGTTTCTCCCTGACAATTATGCACCTTTATATCATACAGTATTCATATCATAATGTTTATCCCTACTGTTCATACCATCTCCCTCTGACAATTTTGCACATTTACTTATCTGTTTGCACAATTACCCAGATGTTGCACATTATGTAAATATATATTTTTCTCTGGGTAGTAGTAGTTTACATTTTATATTTTTAATGCTCTTCTCCTGTATGCCACTTTTCTAAATGCCACCTTGTGATGGCTAAATTATTGTCTTCTAACTTTTACACTTATACTTTTAGACTTCCCTTAAACTTTTGTGGCACTCAGTGTGGATGGCAAAGAAAGATTTGATTGAATAGGGACAATTGTTTCTTTACTGTAAACATGACAATAAACGCTTTGAATCTTGAATATTGCATTTTGATTTTGTTTCTATTTAGTAATATCTGAATGCAAGCCAATTATTATTTTGCACATATTGCGAAAAAAAGAGCAAGTACAAATGAACAGGTTTCTGCCTTTAGATACCCACCCCAGAAATGCCGGTACTAAAGTTATGAAGTGCTGCAAAAAGGGAGATTGTGCATGAGGGGAAATTGTGATCGTTAAATATAAAGTTGCACAATGTACAACTTCACGCCAATAAGGATCACAATCACTGAACGTTTGTTTCCTGTCCTGCATCCCACGTTAATCGTCCGTTCCAAACATGGAGCAGTCAGCTGACAGCTTCAACGTGGAGAGTGTGAGCCACAGTTAGGTCCACCGACGTTACAACTACGACAACATGACCAGCCTTTGTGTGTCAGCGCAGTGGTAACTTGAACTGAATAGACTGAATCGGGGGAAATAACAACTGATTAAGTCTCCACGGTTTCCACAACTAAACAGAAGCCACTGGTGGGTCCTACCGCCAAAGTTTCCGCCTTATGTTCCCTTCATGCAAACAAACTCAGCTGGTGTGGTCGGTGTATGGCTGCTGCAGCTTAAAAGACCTGATACTGCTTTTAATCACGACAATTCAGTACCGTCTAAAGGATCAATCGTGCTGAAATTATATCAACATCAACCAACCTGAAGCAAACCCTGCAAATAAAAGGCCATCTACAAGTTTTATTCAGTCAGTGTTTGTTAGCCAACTTAGCTACATTAGCATAAATACCTTTAATAAGTTGCAGTTACCATGTCTTTCTTCTAAACAGGCTATATTTTTTTATGTTCCGATACGTGTTAACCACCTGGCTGGTGTTAGAAGCTTAAATTATTCACCTCTTCGCTGTTGCTGGAGTCAAACCCCGCATCTTTCTGCCGCCTGTGCTTCTCCGTAACCCCGAGCAGGCGCAGCAGGGACGGGTCCTCGCTCAACGCCAGCCCGATGTTTACAGGCCTCGGCCCTCCGGCAGCCTGCTCCCCGTCGTCCGAGCCCAACCTTCCGCGTCTGCTTCGTTTCTCCGACCGCAGCCTGCTGCGAGCCGTGCACGGCCGACCCGGGAAGCGAGCCCGGGCCGGAGCTTGGGTGCTCAAGGCCGCGATAGTAGCGGGAGACGGTAATCCTCCTCCCGATGCCGCCATTATTTACTACAACAACACGGACGGCGCGCTGGCGGAGGATGACTGCAGCGATGAGAGGCAAGATGGACTGCTCCGAGCAAAGGCGCGAGATAGAAAGCAGAGCCCCGTTGCATCATGGGAAAACGAACTTCTGTTTGGTACGGCCCCCATTTCGCGACATGGCGCGACTTCGCCCAGACGGAACAGGTTGATGATTTATCAGGAGTAATTGTTCACAAAATCTGTGTAAAGAACAAAGTTTAATTGTTAAAACCTCTTTGATAATGATTGTAATTATTCTTTCCCATAATGCGCCACTCATGTTTACATTTTGTCATAATTACCCTGTCTGCACTATATCCACTACCGTCTCCATACATTTACGTTATTTATTGTACATAGTTGTTGTTATTATTTATCATGTTACTTTATTTTTACTTTTTCTTAGATGCCTTTGGTTGTATAAACGTGTTGTGTAATATGCTGCTCATATGTCCCTTGAAATTTCCCCCTACAGCCAAATTATTATTTTTTTGGTTGTTTATTTGTTATTTTTAATTAATTGAATTGAAATAAAATAAATAAAAGATTAATTTTATTTATTATTACAGCTTTGTAAATGAATAAATTTGATATATTAGCCAATTGATGTTTGTTTTTTGGGTTATTATCAATTGGTTTTGTCTCACACAAGTAGTCATTTTATTTTTATTTATTTATCCTTTATTTAACCATGAAGAAAAGCTCTTTGAGATTAAAAATGTCTTTTTCAAGAGTGTTTTAGCCAAGACAGCAGCAGCAGAAGTTACACAGAAGCCACAGCCATAAATTCACACTAAAACTATACATAAAAATGCACATAAAACACAATAAAAATCAGTACTAAAGCTAAACACAAAACAGTAGATACGAACATTCATATAAAACATAACCATTGTTTTAAAAGGCATTAGAAGTATAAGAGCAATCTTTCTCAAAAGCATGTCAAAGCAGAACCCCATTCAATCAGAAAAACATCTACATCCAGATTTACCCTTTTCCTATTCCTTTAAAATTACTTTGAATGTGTTAAAAGAGACTAATTCCTTTAGTTTAATCTCCTTCTAAGCTAATTGTTAAGACATTCAGATGTAACTAACTCAGACTGGCCTGTGTCTTTGTCAAGTTTATGCTGGTGACATGGCATTTGTGATTATATCCATACATGCTGATGTGACACAGTTTTGATTAAGGATCTTCCGCTAATTTTTTTGCATAGATTTACAAGTGGCTGTGATATGGTGAATAGCTTGTGTTTCAGAACAAAGACAGCAGCTCTATGACCGGGATCTGACTCATGAAGAGACGGTATTTACCCTGCTTGTAGCATACATTAATATTCGCAAGCACATGGTTCACAAACAAGCACCTGGTTCCCTTGTTTTCTTACACCTGCTCCGAAAGGGCTTCCCATCTCTGCCCATCTCTTCCACCCAGGCCCAGCACCATTTATTTTTAAGTTCTTTGCCAACAACGAGAAGACCGAAAAGGTCTTCTTGTTGTTGACAAAATACCAGGAACTTATTAACCTGGAACTTTTTGGGTAAAAGAATTCCTGAAAAAGAAACTAGTAAAAGAAACTG
>JAPTGZ010000003.1:40582786-40595983 GCA_029814645.1 Fowleria isostigma | reverse complement strand
GACACTTACTGCATCACAGTTCAATAACCTGCTCCAGCTGAAACATTATTAACCACTGCAGTACTTACCCATGGAAGGATTTGAACTGTTTATTTTGTTAAATCTAGGAAGTTAGTTTTTTTTGTCCAGGTTGTTTAACTCTAACTGATGCAGTAAGTGTCCTCTCATGTCTCTAATGTCAAAAAGATTGGAAAATGCAAAGATTGATCAGGATCATCAGGTTTGTGACAGAATGGTTCAGGGACATCATTTTCACACATGGATTAGCCTCCATAAAATTTGGACTTTAATTTACAATGTGATGAAGACTTGATGCAGTGGTCTGATTCTCCATCATCAAAAATAAAATATTAATGCAACTATGGATGAAAAAAATATCATGAACCTTATTGTGACACTACATAAGCATTATGTGGCAAAAAAAGATGTCACAGTGAATGCCTTCTGGAATCTCAACTAAAGGTGGTGCAGTCAAATTTTGCACGTGCAACCTTTTTTAAAATTTTTTTATTTTTATTTTTTTGGCTGGGCGGTGTATTTTCCCTTGTGTTTGTCAGTTGTTACAATAGATGTATTGACTAAAGACTTGAGATTCTAAAATTTAGGTGTAATCGTGTCATGACCTGGGAATCATCAAAAGTAGACCAGAATTTGATCTATCTGAACTGTGGTAGCTCATTTTCCTGAATAACCGGAGTTTTTGACAACTCTTGGTTTCATAACAATCAGACAAACTCTGTGATGATCTTTAACTTGTTATCCATAGATTAGTAAATTACAACACCACCTGATTAGATCTAACATGAACTGAGAGATGATTTTGGGAGAAAAGTGACAGTTTGAGGTGACGCTCTGAGGCTAAACCATGGACCAAACACCGACCATTGTTTTATCTTTTCTTTGTTATTGTCAACACTAAAGGTAGAAATAACCAAACTTATGAAACATGTCACTAATGTTTTGCATCAATGCTAAAAATCCAGTCTTATGAACTACAAAAATAACTGTGGTAAACTTTAGGACAGTTTTTGGTTAAACTGCTTAATTAGCTCACAGCAACACATAAGATCCAAGCTCAAGCTAATTATCTGCATGTCGGTTGCTAAGTTTTCATCAACAGTGAAACCAGTCAGATTGGAATCTTTCACCTTTAGTCCTATTCGCTATTGTTGGTGCTACTTGTTAGTTCAACTGTTACTATGGTATCTTTATCTTTGTGAAACTCTTGTGTTGGTCTGATCTAACATGTGACTGGTGTAACGGTAAAAAACAGTCAACAGAATCTTTGTGAAAGGGACTCTTGCTTCAGTCTTGGTGTATACAAACACAGCAGAACTGACATTTTGTTCATTAAAAAAGATTCAATTAAAGGATAAACTGAAAGCAACATTCTAATACTTGTAGAAATGACATATATGTAAATTTTTGTGTACTTTTTTTTTTTTTTGGCACTTTCTCTGTGCTCCCTCTCAGGAAATGCTCCATATTGACGCGTCTTGTCTTTCTGTCCATCAGTGTCATATTCATCGTCATGTATTCTGGGGTAATGTCTGAGGCATTTGTTGAAATTCCAATGTTTTCTTCCGTTTGCCTGTTACAGGTAAGCAGGCATGGGATGGGCTGTTGTTCACAGCCTGTTGTGCGTCAGGAAACAGAAGAAGAGGAACAGACAACTGAGCATGTAAATGTCTTCTCCTGTCCTGATCATATCTTTCAGTATCAGCAGATGCTTTAAAACAGGGGTGTCAAACTCATTTAGTTCAGGAGCCACAAACAGCCCAATGTGATCTCAAGCAGGCCAGACCAGTAAAATAAGAAGAGAATAACCTATGAATGACAATTTAAATTGTTCTCTGTGCTTTTGTGTGAAAATGAAGAAAAATAAGTGCAATTTTGACAATATTATGTCTAAGATTATTATTAACACAACTTGCAAATCACAGTGGATCTACAAATCATCTATGAAAACATTTAGTAACAGGCATTATATTGTTAAAATTGCAAGACATTTCAGGTTGCTTATATGTTTTCAATTATTTGCATTTTATTTTGAAAGGACAGGTTATAAATCAAAATATTTAAATGTAATTTATGTACTTTTTTCACATTAAACCAAGGAGAAAATTTGGAGTCATCATTATTAATAGGGTAGTATGTTTTTTTGTTTGTTTTTATTTTTTTACTTTAGATTACATTGGATTCTACAGTCGCAGAAAAAATTATTAGACCATCAAAAGTCATCAAAATCAATGATTATGCAATCAAGTACTAACTCGTGAGTAAAACAGACAGAAAACAAAATATGGAATGCCTAAAAGCACAGTTTTTGTCAGTACAATGCCATAGCTATTGATGTAAGAACTTATGTGACTTTGGTTATTATCAAAAAAAAACATGAAAAATGGATAGATAAAATTAACCTTAAATTAAACTCTTATGAGCTACTTTTGTTGCTATCATTATATTTGTCCAAACAATTGTACCTCAAGTTGTACCAGGCATTAAAATGAACAAGAAATTGAAGAAAACATGGAGTGGTCTAATAATTTTTTCCACACTGAACTAAACCCTGGATATTAAATATTTTCTGTGTAATTTTAGACTTTGTAAATTCAGCCCTTGGCCAGATTAGGCCCTTTATCAGGCCGGTTTTGCCTTTTGTCGGCCATATGTTTGACACCCCTGCTCTAAAACATCATATAGTGTGGCATAAAGGCAAATTAATATGTACTCATACAGCTGAAATAATAGATCTGAAGTATAAGGGATACTGAATGTTTTGGAGTGAAGCAGATGCACATGATAACACAGCAGCCATCTGTTTGTTTGCCCCTTATCTGCATGTTTTAAGCAGCGACATCTGAGTGGTTACAGGTTTCAAAGCACACAAGTGAGGAGATTGTATCGTAGCAGATGATTATTAACACAGACTAATTAACATGTAGAGTGCACTTAAAAGATGTTGGACATCAAACGTAACGGATCACAATTTCTTAATTATGTAACAAATTTGTGCGAATGCATGATGCAAGCGAGAAGCATACCTTTTGTTCTCTGTTACAGAGGTGATAATAGCAGGCCTGTCATTCTGCATACAGATGGCTCATACTGCTGCTCTGTCGTCCAAATAGGATTGGTCGAATCATGTTATTTAATCTGGTGGTTAATAAAAGGATCTAACATGCTGAATCAGTTACTTTTGGATTTAACAAGAGGGTATATATTCTGCTGTTATAATTATAGGAATGTTAATTACTATATTTCATTATATTATTGTAATAGTAATATAGTAATAAATAGTAATTAAAGTAGTAGTATATTTTAATATATTATTACTTAGAATTTTTTTTATACTTTCGTACAGCTTATATCTTTGACTTTTATTTGATTGCATCTTTTAATCTTTATGATTTCACTGAGAGACCTCTGCATAATTCCTATGTGCCTGAATGTGGACAAAGTACAAAAAAAATCTATCTTTAATCTCCTCAGTCAATCACTTGATCAATGAGTTTTTATTTCTAAAGTTCTTTATACTAGCCAAAGCTGACCAAGTGCTGTACAATAGAGGAATAAAGATAAAAGCATCACAAATAAATAAAAATAACAATACAGTGCATTCTCCTATTTTCCGATCTAACAAAGTGACGCAGTACTAAGTTTCAAAGTCCATTCTGAATGAGATAGGTTTTAAGTTTTAAGTCTCTTTAATATCTACTATAAAAAAATCATGTCTTTAATTGTTTGGACTGTGTTGATGGGAGGTTTCTTTTGGTCTTAAGGGTGAGTGCATGCTGCAGATGGAGGCCCAGCGTATCAGCCTGTCTCAGATCCACGCCGCCCAGCTGGAGTTGCTGCAGGAGGAGACAGACGCCTGCAGACAGTCTCTGCAGAACCAAAAAGATCACCGTGACCCAGGTGAGGAGATGCGTATGTCTGTGCACATTTGTGTTCAAGTCTCCTCAGACTTACTTTTGATACAACATTCCTGCCAAATCAAAAAAGATGACCATTCCATTTGACTAATGCTGGATGTATCTGCCCTGTCATGGGTTGACTGTATCCAATTTTCTACATATTTCCACAGATGAACCAAAAATCTACAAATACCAGGACATGTTACAGGCTGTGTCAGAAGAGTGCAGAGAAATTATTTTGGTAAAGAGTTTTAATATCTGAATTTCCTTTGCTGAGATTTATTATGGTGTGTTGCCATAGCAGTCGGATAACCTTGCACCTGCCTGTTTTGTCCTCAGTCTTTTCAGAACATTTTTGGGGAAGAGTTTTTAGAGAGTGTCAGTGTAGAGCTTCAGCTTCCACCTTCAGTTGAAAGACCGGAAAGTAGTGAATCCATTCTACTGGAAGCCAGAGGTGCAGTATTATTATTATTATTATTATTATTATTTTTTTTTTTTTGGTCATTGCTTTTTAAGAAATTAAGTCTTTTGAATTCTACTTAGACCCAAACTTGAAATGTTGGCAAATTTATTGAAGATAAAATCAATCCAAATCAAATGTTTCTATTTTTATTGATTTCTATTGATGTGTATTTATATTTCATAGGATTTAACAGGTTCTTATGTATTTAATATGGGTTTTTTTTTACAGTATATTTTGTTACTATGGTTTTATACTGTATGTGATTTTCCTTGCTTCATGTAGCTTTTCACTGTCTCTTATGTGAATGTTTTTTATTGGTTTTTATGGATGCAGCATGGGTGAAATCTTAAGCTAAATTTCCTGAAAAAGTAATATGTTAGGAAAGTTGAGTAAGAAAGTAAGAATTAAAATTATAGCAAAAACGCAAATAAGAGACATAAGGCGAGATGCATGAGACTGTATAAGGTTTTGTAACTATCAAGTGTTTTTACTTTTCTAAGTATTGCCAAAAACCTAAGACAATACCTGTGTGACTGCAGAGCTCTACAGAGATCTTCAGCAGGTGAGGGGGGTGATTGAACAAGAGCATCATCGACTGTCGCAGCTCCAGGCTTTGCTCAGGGCTGATGGAGACAAGGTGAACTGATTTACTCACTGGGTTTTATGAGTAACACAGATGATTACAAGCTTACTGAATCACATTAATGTTTGTGCTCTCAGATGATGGAATTGAAAAAGGAATATGATGACCTGAAAAGCAGCAGTAAGAGGCAGATCTCTGACCTGCAGGCACAGGTTTCCACCTTCAGCCCTGTCTCTAGTGAAGGTATGTCTGATGTTACACTGTTGACATAGAAATTATTGAAAACTGCTTGAATAACGGGAGTCTTACTGTGAATGTAGTCAGTATTACATGATAAAAAGCAGAATAGAAGTAATCAGCAGCTATTAGCAGAAACAATATGGACAGAATCCCTTGTAATTCAGTATCCATGCTGAAGGGACTGTTTGTAGTCGAGGCTGGCGTCTTGTTTTTTGTGGAAAGGTTTATGTGACAGAGGGATGTGTAGTTACTGATCAGGCAGCCATATAGGTGTCTGCATCATTGTTTCCAAAAGTCTCAGTTTCTGTCCGTCTACACTACAACACAATCACAGTCTTTAGTGTGGAAGGTACGTGTATATGTATTAGAATTTACGATTTAGTTTAAATTTGTTAGTTTTTTTTTGTTGATTTAGGTGACATATGGGCCACACACTTTAAGCCAATGTCATTGTGGTGAAGAAGAAAATTGGTTGTAGGTGCTTCACTGGGTCAGAGAACACAATATATATATAAAGAAATTAGGTGCTATTGTGGACAGGGGCATGAAAAACAAAATTATTTATTTTGTTTTCTTCTTTTTTGATATCTACCTGTCTTGTGCGTTTCCTTTGCCACTTGTTCAACCATATTCAGAGGTAGTTGTTGTCATATTATCACCATAATTGGTGTCCAATGATGCACTCAGGTTTTGAAATTGAGCATGTGGTTGTACAATGCCCTAATGGAGGCTATGTTGCTGAAACAAGGTAACAGTAGTGCATCTATAGATACTAAAGAACTTTTTTTTTGTATCAGAGTACCTCAGACTTGTTCCAGGCTGTTGTATTTTTACACTACTTACTTTTTGAACATTGATAATTAACTGTCATCTGTGTTGTTATTGATGCCATTGCAGTGACCTGTTTTTTCCGGATCAAACATTAAAGTTTAATGCAATTGATTTGAATCTTAGACGCATTCCAGCTGAGTGTATTGAGTTTCTCATTTTCTCTATGCCTCGCTCAGATCTGGAGGAACGAGCCAGAGCACCATCTACCTCCCTTTCTGAGGAATTACAGAAGATGAAAGCTGAAACCCAAGAGAAGCAGCTGCAGCTGGAGGAGAGTCACCGACAGGAGATGGAGCATCTCAGAGCCCACTACCAGCAGCAGACGACGGAGATGGAGGAGCGCTACACCACGGAGCTCTTCATCCTCCAGCAGCGACTAGAGGAGGCTACGGGCAGCCAGAGCCACTTTAGGTGAAGACTCCATGAAAACACACTTAATATTACAGTTGGAATGTCAGATAAATGTGAACATACATCAGATTATGATTAGGGGGTTAGTTCTTTTAAACAGCAATGCAAGAATTAAAAAAACAAAAACAAAACTGCATTTGGAAAAATAGTAACACTGGCACCACAAAAGCTTATCAGTGATGAAGTTTTAAATCTACTTCATCAGGTCAGAAGGTTTGACAAATGGAAAATTAAAAAAATATTCATACAATTAAACCAATTAGGATGTTATTCTACAACCAATTAATTAAATTTTGTTACAAATAAATATAGAAAATGGGAATAAAATCACATTTAAAAGACATTGTATCTATAAAAATGTATTAAAGTTAAGTATGGAGGCATCACTTTTTGTTCAAATATGGACAACACCAAAACAAAGACAAGCAATAATAGGTACACTTTGAAGCACAAAATTCTGACAAACAACAACAAAAAGATGAAAATCATCTGTGATGAACTTAACCTCTACTAGTATTGTCTGTGTAGGTTCTCATTTGCTTAGCTCATTGTTCTTCTCGGTAGTTCTTCTTGGTTCAACTGGACTGGTTTAGCTCTTGTGAAAACATTGTCTCTCTCATCCAAGAGACTTCTTCAGTTGAGAGATGACATGTTTTCAAAAGAGCTAAACCAGTCCAGTTGAGCCAAGAGGCTACCATGAAGACTCTACTAATATTTCAGCCAGATTTCACCCTCCTGTTTTCTGATCCAATTCAATTTTAGACTGAAATAACATTACTACTATTTCACTGCTTATAAAGAAAGAGATTAGGATTTAAAATTTTAAGTCTGAGCAGCACTATACATACAGGTTGTTAATTTCTTTGGATCTGCTGCTCATCATGACTAAGGAGAAGCAGAGAGCTACTGTTACTATGAAAAATAAGATGCTGCTGCCCTCTGTGACAGACTTGTAAATGTGATTATACATCTTTTTTTTGTTTTACCCTGCTGTGTTCAAGATGTTACCCAGAAATACAGTCTTATACCTGTATATTCAGCCATCTTATATATCTGTGCTTATAAATCCTGTGTTCATTAATGCTTTCAAGTTCATTTTAGTTCATTTTGATGATCTCATCATTGATTTAACTTTGATTTGACTTTGGTGATGTCCATAATGGCTGGAGTAGTTCCCATTAGCCTTAAAATTATTGGTAAATCCAATGTATTAATATAATGACACTCTAATATGCTGTTTATGCAGAAAAATAGCATTAGCAGAAGCCTTTGTCAGCAGCTTCATGGTGCTTTGAGAACTTTGAAAAAAAAAATGATAAGACCTAATAATCATAAATAAAAGTATGCATTTTATTTATGGCTGCCTTACAAGGCGTAGATACAAATTTTACACATTTTTAGGTGCATAACATTCAACATTTGACATTGTGTTTTTGCTTACAGCCTGTCCAATGAGTCCAGCTCTGAGAGGATGGAGGAGCAACTAGAGGAGCTGAAGGTTTGGCTGATACATTTTTTCTTCATTTTTAGTCTCCTATGTCACATGTGTCACATCTTACTACGAGCTAAAACATGTATGTGCATTAAGAAGCTATGACGGTAAGGGCTGATGGGAAGAGGCAGAATTAGCCTTTAGGCTAAAACGTGCCCTAAATCCTCGTTCTGCTCCGGAGCAGCAGTACGAAGGGTCCTATATCGAACAAGTAAAAGGCTTAGACATTATGTAATGCACCAGTGTAGCGTGTTACTCATGTACCAAGGAACGCACTGTAGTCTTGGCGGCTACATGAAAGAAGGCCTCTTGGAGTGACATGAATGGGAGATGGCTTTAATGCAGCACAGTTCATTCACGCAGTATACTTTTATTCTTCTGTCATAGTGTGTAAGTCGGGTCTGCACCAGCCTCAAAACTGGCTACAGTGTGTTTGTAGCGCAGCATCTTCATTCAGAGATCAGACAGGAAGACAGGAGAGAAGACTGACTGAGGCATAAAACAGTGGAAATAAGTGGAAAAAAAGCAGGGAATGTTGCCCTTAAAGTCTATGTTTGGGCTTGAAATGTTTGTTGTAAGGTGAGTGGTAACCAGAAAACTAACTGACTGTGAAACAGATGAGATAAAGACTCATCACAAGACACGAGTGTTAGTTTATGAGGGAAGAATGTGGCTGAAATTGAAGACATCTCTGTATCGGTTCATCATCCCTTGAGGATGGAGAGAACAAAATGGTGTATTTATCAGTATTAAAGGGTGGGCGGGGGTTTAGCCACAGATAAGCGGACCTGTTTATTTCAGGAACAGTCTTGAAGAACTTGTACTATCCACTGTGTCATTCTCTGTTATCTGGTTCATTTGATCACATGGCTGCTGATGCTTTTAGTTGCTTTTATTTCTAACCCTCATTTTTTTTACTGCACTCGGTTCAGGACCTTGGTGAGGAGGAGTTGTCACAAGGAGGTGTGGAGTCGGGCTGGCCTGCAAGGTCTGCAGGCCTGACAACACAGCTGCAGGCACTGAGGAAAGCGCTGTACCACAAGTATGTCCAAGAAGTAGCAGCTCTCAAAGAGCAGCACAGCAGCGAGCTGAAGAGACTGACAGAGGAAAAGGAGCAGGAGAAGAAAAGAGACGAGCGTCACAAAGACAGAGGAGGAAAAGAGCAGGATCTCAGCTACACGGACAGCACCGGGACAGCCAGGCAGGCCGACCTGGAACGAGTGGAGGAAGAAGTGGCAAAGGTAAACAAACATGTCATTTTTTAATATTAATTCTGCCTGATGAGCCTCATTTATCTTAGTAATAGACAAGAGGGTGAGAGAAAGAGCTGACCTGAATTTTGTTTTTTGAAGTAGTGTTATAAAACATCTTTTTTCCCCATGAAAACATAATTCAATCTTAAGAGAATTGAGATATTACAGTTTATATTACAAGAAAACAAGACATAAAACAGACATTAATACAGCACTCAGTAACTATACTAAAAAAAAAACAAAAAAAAACCCGCATAATGACAACATAGACATAATCAAAACAAACAAGTAATCAAAAAACAAATAGACATATTAAAACAGTAGCAAGCTAACATTGGTTTGCATGCATATCCCACCAGAGGATCAGTGTTGTTTTGCTGTTTGTAACTGTTGTCATTGCTGTTTGTAAGCAAAATTTGCGAAACTTTCTTTTTTAGTTATTCACTATCATTTACTTTCTACATTAGCTTATTTTTTCTCATTATAATACAAAACAGTTTAGTTGTATTAAGAATAGTTTTCTTCTTTCCATTAAGGCTATTTTTTGCAAAGTACAGACTTGAATACACGCACGATTAGTTGTTGTGGGAACTTTGAGGGGAATGGGTTCATTGAACTATTTATGTGTCCAATTTTGAGGTATTTTTTATATTATTTTTGGCATACTGTAACTTGTTCTCCCTTGTAATTTATCCATGTTGTTGTTTGTCCTTAAATTCTTCAATTGCTTTTGTTTCTTTTTTATGTACTTTCATTTTATGTCACTATGGTGCTCCATATATTGAAAAACCCAAGCAATGAAAAAGGGTTGATAACAGGCTGCATAAAGGAACAGTGTTACAGCATGTCTGAAAAGATCCTGAAGGAGAAGTGGTCTTAAAATAAGTTTGTATCAGAACTTTTTAGTCCCAGAGATGTATTGTACCAGCTTTAGCTACTAGCTTATGTCTATCGGCAGTCCATGGATAGTAAATATTAAATACACGTGGTGCATATTATGATATTAATGATGTTCTCTGTGCTGATCTTCTAACAGGCCATAGTTCAGATGTCAGTGGAGTTTGCACGCAAGACTGAACTGGTTCGAATCAATAAGAGCTCCTTCCAGACAAACACCTCCATGCAGACCCAGTGGGACGATGAGGAGCTGGAGGAGAGCAGAAACGACGAGGAGACCCCGCGAGCGTCGCCTACCACTGGTGGCTGGCTGGAAGAAGTAGAGAGGGAGAGACTGGAGCGAGAGCTGGAGGAGAGGGATGCCGAGATCCACAAGTTAAAGCAAGAGCTGCAGAAAACTGAAGCCAAACCAGAGCAGGTTAGTATCTGCAAATGAACTGTTAAAGTAATGATTTACTCTCCACTTCAACCACACTCCGTTCCAAGTTTCATTAATGTCGGAGAGAATTCCTTATTGCTGTGTCATTAATTTTCAGATGCACTTTGTCGCAGTGCAGGTGTTACATTAAATAGACTCTGTATGTGCTGTATTATTGATTATAATCTGCCCTTGAATGAAAAGTAACATATTTTTGTTTTGATTAAATCATTTGATCTTTTAATGAAAGTACAATAAAAAGTCATTTTCCACATTGCAATCAAAAATTTGACTGTTTAATGTCTGATTTTTATCTCTGAGCAGGGAGCACAGTGTAAAAAAACATGTAGGTAACTTAACTCTGTTCATAAGCAAACCCCACCCTATGCACATTTAGTGCTGTCATTTTAAAACCAAATACACTTATCTATATGTAGGTCATTCATACTTTTCATGCATCCAGTGTGCATTAATTGGTTTCCATGATTTAATCTGGATTTCTTTTTAACAGTGGACCTCAGCTAATCTCAGTCCCACTAGCCTTTCACTTACTGTTTACTGCATGATTAGGCTTTAACCGTGTGATAGCTGTGGCTGTCAGCTCTAGTGTTCTTTTGTGAGATGAGTTGCTCTGGTGCACTCCTTTCAATTCACTAATGGAAATTTACTGTAAAGCAATGAGTCCAGATAAAGACGCTCTCAGAAAACTCAGCTACAATCTTGATGTGCATTATGTTGTTCCTTTTCTAAACTATAAAATTCAACAAGGTTCTTACGATTCTCAAGGATAAAGTAGTTTAAAATAAAATCCTGAGGTTTAAAAACACAGTAAGTGAAAATCACATATTACAACAAGCCATTTGATGTTTGTTTTGGTAATTTTTTGGTGTTTGTTTGCTGAATGATCTGATTGTTAACTCTCAGTCAGTACCAGTCTCTGTTCATCTGCAGTCGCTGCACAGTGTAGCGTCTGTCAGACTGAACCGACAGGATAAGCAAAGCTGCAGTTCTGCTGTTTCTCCAGAAGGTAGAGCTATTGCCTCTGAATCTAGCTTCAGATGCACCTGTTGCCATAGCAGCACAAAGATAGTAGTGTTTCTCTGTGCTCCATGGGAGTTAGAAGTGCGTCTCTGTGTTTGTATGGAGTGTATATGTGTGCCTGGCCGTGCCTTATCTGAATTCACTTTTTCTAATGGTCACACAACAAGGCACATTGTGTTTTACTGTCGAGAGTTTTTAACCATCTGCAACTTTGCAATGACGGGTCTGCTGTCTGTGTTCTCTCTCCTGCCGGTCCAGGCCTTAAAAAAGGGAGAAGATAGTCGACAAGAAGTTGAGGAAGAGCCAGAGACACCAGGAATAAAACCAGCTGGTGGGCGAAGATTGTCATCACAGGATGATGGAGAGTCGTCTTATAAAGATGCAGAAAGGTAGTAAAAATGCATTAATTTGGCTCATTTTGTACTGCTCTAATAAGTAGAAAGCTAAATATTTTATGCAACTAAACTTGTGTCTTCATGTAATCCAGGCTTGTTGGTTTAAGAAAATACAATTGCAAAATGCATTGCAAACATTGTTAAAAAATATATCTCACGCATCTTTTTCTGTAGCTATTTAACATGAATCTTTTGGATAACATTACACATATCCAATAAACTATGCTTTTCATTAAATTTACATTGTTTTTGTACTTTCTGAAGCCTCTTGCGTAAGGCCAATGAGAAGCTGAGTCAGGTGCTGGTTGACGTCCTGAAGACCACAGCAGCAGCAGAAGAAACCATGGGCCTCCACATGCAGAGTCTGCGCGATGCTTCGGCTGCAGGACAGCAGACTGCACCTCCTCATACCACCATGCAGAGAGTCCGAGCCGCTGCAGGCAAGTAACATTAGGACTAGAGGAGAACATTTGGTGGTTTGATGCTTTACTCTGTAGTGAGCTGCTGCAAACACTTAAGAGAACCAATCAAAATCAAAACTTCATGGAAAGCAAGAAGAAATTAAAATAGTACATGTTCACTCAGTTACTTTTGAATTATTTTAGAGTTTGTCAACTTAATGTGTAGGCTGGCATTCAGCTTGAAGCTGTGGTTTCTGAATATCCAAACATGCAAACAATATGAGCAATTCAGCATTTTGCATAATGTTTATTTTGGCTTCAGATCTTGAACTCTGGTTATGAATGTTGTCACACTTATCATGACATGGCACATTGTAATGATCTAATGTCACATACTAAGTACTGTTGGCAGCACAGTCTGCAATTTTAACAGTGTCTTCTGTCAATAACACAGACTAGTGACATAATGATATTCCACCAAGTCAATGTAAAGCTGTTTAAAGCTGATCTTAATGCAGTGCAGTTCAATAGTGTCTGCACTGAAAAAAAAATCCACACACAAATGAATTTCTGCAGCATTTGCCATACAAACATTATTCTCCTTATAGATTAATAATAGCTGGTATAACAATTCAGTGCAGGACTTTCTGTTCTGTTGTTCTGACTGTAGAATCACATCATAGTTACCTTTATTATGAATTCTTTATTCTGGTGAACTGGACAGCAACAAGGTCTTACGGCCATGGACTCCATTTATCCTATGACTTTGCTAGAGCATTAATTACCTCCGCCAAGGAGGTTATGTTTTTGCCGGCGTTTATCTGTCTGTCTGTCTGTCTGTCTGTCTGTCTGTCT
>JAPTGZ010000003.1:40545857-40580060 GCA_029814645.1 Fowleria isostigma | reverse complement strand
ATTTTCTAGCTTGTGTTGATCCTTCACCAAGGCTTATACCTGTATTTTGTTAAAAACTCAAATATAGAATACTCAAAACTGCAAACTGTGAAAATGCTCCAGGCATCTTGTGGAAAATGTTATTGCATCTGAGTGATAGGTTGTGCCCTCTGTTGCTCCGGTCATTTCAGGTCACTCCGCAGAGAGCTGCCCAGCCAGTGAAACCGGTGCAGACGATTTAAGCATGTGGTCAGCGGAGACGGAGGCTGATGAGGGTCTGGAGATGTCCCAGCAGATGATGAACAGCCTGCTGCAGGGGGCGGGGAAGCAGCTCGAGAATGAGGAATATCTAATGGGCATCAGTCGACGACTCCAGACGGCTTTGGAGAAGATGCTGATGGCCATCTCGGACTCCACCAACCAGGTACAGAACACATATTATTGGCAAAATATGTCAAATCATTGTTGCCTGATCTCATCTTGCAAATAGTTACACTTTGAATCCAAGGAAAGTATCTGGAGAAATATACTGTTCTTAATATGAAACCTACTAGTGAATATTATTAGCATTTGGTTTGCTTTAGGACAGAGCTACTTTTGAATTGTAATGTTATAAGTTTACTAATGACTGCACATGCTATAACTAAACTATCAAGCACTTCATCAAAGTAATGTAACTTACTACATTTGGTTGCTTTTCTCTTTGTAATATTAATGTTAGAGCCACTTTCTAATATCAGAAGGAAATTATGGTTGAAAATCCAGCGCTGACAGGCATTCTATTCCAGTATGGTTGATCACTTGTTGCTACGCTTGGCAGACCCAGATTGATTAAAGCATCATACACAGATTTAATTGGAAAATTAGAGGCTGTGCAAGTTCAAACAAGAAACCCAATCAGAAACATGATTCAAAATAAATAAAGTGCATACTACCAAATGAATGGAAATGGTTTAGATGGAGAGACTACTTCCTTTTGGTGTTGAACAAAGCAAATGACACATTACAATTAATTTGTTTGCTTATGTAACTCTGAAGATAACAAGTGTTATTGAACAAACATTGAATACATTTGTCAGGGAATGTCTTATTAAGCCTTACAAAAAGTGAAGAAATATAGTTAAATGAAATATTTCCAAAAGTTAGAGAAGTATTTAGTGTATAAAATATGACCTATGGCCAAAAAAACATGTTTCAAGTTTTTGGTAAATGATGCTTTTCCATATTTAATGTTGTAGACTCTTTTCATTCGGTAAAAACTAGTTTCATTCAGCAGTCTCATCCCCACTGTTGCACTCTTTTAAATTGTTTAATGATAATTTACTCTAAAGGAGTGAGTTAGATAAAGACAATTTCATAAGACTCAGTTAAAAACTTTAAATGCATTATGTTGTTTCTTTTTTAAACAAAATTTATCAATGTCCTCTGGATTCTGTAGGATTTGGTAAAACCTTTTGTCATTTTATTTCCAGCAGTTTTGAATGCTTTATACTGTTGAGGCTTGTATTTATGTAGGTTGAGGAATCTTCATGAACAGTTTGTGTTTCCACCTCAAACTAATCATAAACAGAAAGCTCCAGCGTCATATTTAGGCTTTGTCAAACCACTGAAATGCCCGCACTCAACAGCATTAACCCCCTCTTCGGGTTTTCTGCACCTGTTCATGGAGCCCATAATGGGGATGAGACTGCAGAATGCAACCAGCAACAAAGTTGGCCTGTCTAGAACGACGCACAAAAGAGCTGCCTCATTCCCAGCGGTTGCCTATAGATACGAGCCGTATTTACATGGAGCTTTTGTCTCTCCAGTTGAACCGAACAACTCCACCCCCCTCAGGCCGTCCATGTAGAGCCCACTGTGTCCAGTGTCAACCCACAGAGACTGGGCGAGTTTAACTAGGCCATTGAACATGTTACAGTATCCGACTGCACATCTTCCCATTGGCTGAAATTCATGCGTTACTCACACTGAGATGGGTTTTATCTTGGTGATCTAAAAATAGAAATAGAAATTTCAAGCTAGGCGTCAGTGTTGTTCCACCACAGAGTGCATTTTGGCCTTTTAATCTTGTTCCTAAACATCTAGGACCAAACGTACGCATTTTTATTCTAACATACCTTGACTGAATTTTATTTTTGGCAATAAAAAAAAAAAAAAATACAACCACCAACAAATCAAATGTTTGAAGCAGATTATCAACCGAAAACAATCAAAACAATAAAAGCTGATTCATCCTAATATAAAAAATAAATATGAAATCTAATTTTAATGTTATGTATCCACTCTAGATTTTTTCACAGCCACACTTCTTGAGTTATTGTAAAAGATATTATCTGATTATTTTTATCTTTTTCAGTCTGAGTTATTATGTAATACAACCAGATGTGCTACATTTTCACATAAGTGTCAAAATTTTAACAATCCAGTGTAGAAGCATAGCCACTGTACTTTTACAAACACATTACATGTCACACAGTCGATATCTTCTTTCAGCGCACACTATCAACACCACAATAAAGTTGTAATCAGCTGAGCCTCAAATGGTTTGTTCAATGATTTCCCTGCTGCTATTGATCCGTTGTACATTAGCCTGGTGAGTGAGCAGTGCCGGATCATGATGCCTGGACGTCGTGAAAAGAGATTGATGTCACAAGCAGGTCAGGAATGTTAGGTGTCTTTGTTGAGCCTCTGCTGTAAATTATTTTCTTGGGAAGGTGTTTGTTCACTCACCTCCCATTATCAGCTGGTGAGACGCCACGGATAGATGTGGAAATTGTTAATGTGCACCAAGTGTGACGGCAAGCATGCAAAACAGAGACGTCAGGACACACATGTCAGAACACCTTAATCATAATTGCTCTGCGGCGACGTAGCAAGTGAATCCAGTTGGGCAACTTTTTGTGGGAAGGGTGCGTGTGTGTGTGTATTTGGCCTATTGGTGTGTTTGTGTCATCTATTTGCAAATCTACCTGGCCTGGAGGAGTCAAGCCACACCTGCTTCCCTCCCACTTTTACTGTGTGCGTATCAGTAGAGGAAGTGGAACAAACATCCACTCCGTTTATGGATTAAAACGACAATGGAAGTCTGGGATTTAATCTTTTTGTAAAGCACGTGTACAGACAAGTCTAAGTGAGTGTAAGAGAAGAGTCAGTAGCCTGGCCGAGGTAAGAAAACATCGGCTGACAGCAGAGAGAAACAGCTACAGTGAGTAATATTATGTTGTGAGCAAAGGGCATGCGTGGAAAAGGAATGACAGCAGTCCTAGAAGGAAGTGAGAAGGAAAGACTGAGTGATTACAGACCCAAGCGCTGTTGTTTCTACCTCAGCCGGCTGCCGCTTGGACTACACAATTGAAAGGGGCCTCTGGGAGCTTTCTCTTCAGGTCATGGTTGCTACGGCGGCGTAGTATTGTTAATGAACCACCAACAAGAGAGGGGGAGAGAGAGAGAAAGAGAGAAGCAAGCCGGAGCAGAAGCGGGGGTGTGAGCTTTACCGAGAGGCATGATATGGTTTTGCTCTGAAGAAACAAGGTCAGAGAGAACACAAGAAAAAGGCTGGAGTTCAACATAAAGGAGACATGAGGGACTTTCTGTTTACATACCTGCTATGGTCTTGTTTGGGAATGCTGTTTAAGCTGCCGGACCCAGTGGTGACTTCTACTTGCTGCCGAGGATGACACTCACTGACAGGACTTCTCTCCCTTTCTGCCACAAAGCATCTTACCGTTTCCCTTCCTAATATTTATTTACCTGGAACCTGATCTACCTCAACAGGGCAGGCATGTGATTGAGATGACGTGAATGCCTCCAAACCTTGTTGACTTTGTCTCTTGTGAGTGGTGAATGCTTAGTGACAGTTGCTTGGAGCTATTCATAAGTACTCCCATTCCCCCCTGGACTTTATTCTCATTTGAGGCTGCACAGCTCAGCCTGTCGGATTATGGCGGTCGAAAACGCCTTTTGATGCCTCCAGGAAAGCAGCTACACCTTTTGGCTGCGTCCGTCCTTGATCATGGATTCCTACCGCTCTTACTGGAACTCCAGCATGCATAGCACCACGTGGGTAGAGGGGGAGGACCAGGATGTGTACGAGGTGGAATCCCGGGTACCCCTTCCCCGACCTTTCCCAATCTGTAGCACTCTGACTGAGAAAAACGCCGTGGTGGTGCAGACCCAAATCTCTCATGTCAACCACAGGACTAATGGCCACCTCCTTAAGGTCATCTCCAAAATCTCCCTGCCCACCCCTCCATATACAGTAAGTCTGCTAACCCCCAGCTCTGTGGTTTTTTTCAATTATACATGGTGAATGCACTTGTACTTGAAGGGTGATAAATAATTTCACAGCCTCTATAATGTACAGCACTTCATGTCTGCACATGCAAATATGATGCAATTATGTCATTCCACGTAAGCGCCCGGTGGCTCTAACACTAGGTGAAAGATTATATAATTTCTCTGTGGCAGGGTCACGCTATCACTTCCTGGTTCCAGAACTGTTACAAAGACACCTTTGCTCAGAGAGATATGGAAATTTATGGAAAGTAACTGGAAGGAGTGTTATTACGCTATAGGTTTATGACATTATTATGATTTTATACTTCTTCCACAATTAAATGAGCAGTTCAGTCAGCTGACCATTTAGTGAAGTTAAGGCATTATGTGGATCCATCACCTCATTTTGTTAATGAAAGATGACCTACTGTTTTTATGCCTTTAGGCAGACTGTTTACAGTCCATTGGACTTTGTCTTGTAGTAACTGTTAAACATGGAAGCCCAGTTTTGCCAGACCATTAGTAACATAAATGTAGAATTTTAAAGGCTGTGCTGGAAGAAGTATTCAGATCCTTCACTAGAACCACACTGTTCTCCAATAAAAGTAAATGTTCTACTTTAAAGGCCTTATGAGTAAAATATATAGAGTCTAAATGTAGTAGTTGTGCAGTAAAATGGTCCCTGTCATTGTTTTACTATCAAATATAATGGTTTTGGAATCATTCTGCTGCTGTAATCCCAGTTCAGCTACTTTATTTACTGTTGATGGTTTGACATCAGTACATCTATAAGATTATCATGTCTGCATTGTTTCTGTCCTGCAAGAACTATGTATCATTAAAAAGTCAACTTGTCATGTGTTGAGCTGCTTTCAGTTTTGTGATGAGTCCTTTTGCATTGAATCCAACACTTTGTTTAGCTTTAGAAAGAGAAGAATTCTCCCAACTCACAAAGGAGGTTATCATGAAGTAAACACATATGGAGATGGTTTTCACTGGGCAGGAAAAGGATGAAAACTGCATCTGAAAGCAACAAATGTAGAGGAATAAAAAGTAAAGTATGTGCTTCTTATTCCCTATTTAAAAAGGGACAACATTACCTGAGGGCCTCTGGTAAATTGTAATAATTGCGAAGGTTGTCTGTGGTCTTAATTCCATACAAAGTGACCATGTCAGTAATTTGTAAAGTAAAAATGATCTACTCTATTTCAGTGAACAAAGACATCCCATGATAATAGTCTTGTGGGAATTCACATTTATTGAGCCTATTTTCTTCGTTGAGGACTATGAGTACTGCACTGAGATGATAAATCCAAGTTTTAAAAGTGTTTTAACTAGAAATCTAGGGGGCACGTGTTGCATAATAGAAAGGATGTTCACTGAAAGAGCAAACTTAAATCTTTCAGAAGAGCCACTTATGAGCAGAATAATGGATGGCGTGATGACAGCTACAGTAAGGAACATTTTTATATCTTTCAGTATTTAACTCCAAGTAGTGAACCAAGGAATAATGTCAGTAAATTCCAAATAAAAAAACAAACAAACTTTGCTTATCTCACATGAAGCACATACTGTACGTGGGGGATTAAATTACATATCACCACTGAAAGTGACATTAACCTGGAAGGTAATTGGAAGCCAACTCTAATCATTACATCCATTACATGCTCTGTGTGCATCTGTTTCCCTTGCAGCTTGAACATGCCCGGCTGACGCAGACTGAACTGATGCGGGAATCCTTCCGTCACAACCAGGAGATGAACGAGCTGCTGCAGAAGCAGGAGGAGCTGCAGGAGCGTCTGTCAGAGGAGGCCCGAGCTCGGGAACAGCTGGCTCTGGAGCTTCACCGGGCTGAGGGTCAGTTTCCTCTGCATGATGTCTCTATTTAACACACAAAATGTCCAGAATTTGGAATAATTAGTGTCTGAAGATAGTCTTTTTTTATTAGAGGTAGAAGACTGTGCAGCTCTGTAAGAATACCGTAAAGTTAATTTTATCAAAGCAGAATTGCGTGCTCACCCAATTTGGGGATCTTTGTACATGTGTTTATGGTAATAAAAGCAGAAAACAGCAATGCATTACAGAGCAAGAGGAGACGGAGTGAAAGTACATGTGTGTATGGGTTTGGGGGAGGGGATGCTACAACGAGTGATGGGATCAGCTGTTAAAAAAGGGAGAGTAAAACGGTGTGAGACCATCTGTGGTGAGAAAACAAATGGCAACTTGTGTTTATGTCTGTCGTCGGAGCGTGTGAGACCAGTTTAGCTGAAAATTACAACTACCATATTTTAATAAATGTCTTTATACTTGCATGAAATGTGAGAGGACGAAGTCTGGATAAATTTAAGTAAAGAATATTTTGTAAGTTTATGATAATGATCTGTGAATACTTTAGAAGTTACTGTGTCTTAAATAACTACAAAATGCTATTGTTTTGTTGTTGGAGAGCTTAGTGTAGAGGATTCATAGAAAAAGCAACACTTATTAATTTACTTTATGTTAAAGAGGTATAAATGTGTTCTTAGCCTGCATGTGCAAAGACATTTACTTTGTATTTTTTGTTGTTTCTACAGTCAACATTTTAAAAGAAAAATTATTACTATTTTTCTCAGTTACTTTGCTACTGAAACCATCATCTCAATATTCCAAGGTTAAAAACACGTTAAAAAAAAATATATAATCAAGACTACAAAACTCCATCACATAAAAACAAACACATTTCCCAGCCAAAGTAGCTATTGGGGGGGAAGGCAGCTAGAAATTGTAGAGAACATTTGAGAACATTTAAAGAGCTGCAACAGATCTTGTGTCCCATCCATGTCAGGGACAGCTGGTCCAGGTCGGCCACATCCCCCCCTCAAACACACCAGAAACACAGTTGCACATTTGGGAAAGTGAACAGTATAAGTATACAGTGTTTTTTTTTCTTTCTTGTTCTTTGGACAAACAAAACACTGGTGAGTTTATAGCATTTTCTAATTTTTATTGTCCCTTCCTTGAGTAGCATCCTGTTACAATGTTTGTTTTCATTATAGTAAATATTTACTGACTTTAAGGCTTTATTGTTTTATGGTATAACCCTAGTGGCATGCTTTGAGGAAAAAAAGAAACACGGTCATTACAAAGGAATACGTGTAAAATTTAATGTAACTATAGCTGTGTTTTCTGGTCATGTGGCATGCCTCTTTATTAACTGTGAGGGAATGAAATTTGTCTCCTGAACACCTTGTTCAGATGTCGCTGAACTGGACAAGAAATAATTCGCCTCCCATTGTGTGGATGATCCAGGACGGTGAAACCTCAGGGTGCGGCCTTTTCAAACTGGTTTTGAATTAAACCAAAAGACAAGCTCAAGCTGGAAAAAAGATCCTCTTCATCAAAAGTATTAGATGTCAGTGAAAGGCTTTAAACTTCACCACAATGTTACTGTTATTACAGTTAAAGTGTGAGAAAAGAGAATAAGGAGGGCAGTTAATAATTTGCTTTAGGCACTAAGCTGTCAAATGCAACTCAGGACATTTGCTCAACTGATGTACTTTTGTGCTTCTAAGTGCAAATTTGAGACATTGGAGTTTTTTTATTACTTCATACCTTAACTTCACTATTTCAGTAGAAATGCAATGAGTAAGCGGTTAGCTGTTGAATGCTAAATTAGTCTGCAACTGTTCTGATAATCAATAAGCCAATAATTATTTAAGAATAATATATCCAACATTCCAGCTTCTTAAATGTGAATTTTTTTCCTAGCTTTCTGTATTTATCGAGGTTCTGAAACAAACAAGACATGTGATCAGCATTTTTCATAATTTTCTGACATTTTATGGACCTATAATATAATTGACAATATAACTGGCTGATTAACTGACACTGAAAATACTTGTTAGCTGCAACCCTACATTTCAGAGGTAAGCATTTTACATCTTTAAAACATCTATTTAATAATATGAGAGGACAGTGGTAGTTATTTAGCAGGGAAAAATACAGTCGTTCTTTTGATAATGAAAAAATCTGTTTATATTCCCCTGGATCTTCTGGGAAATTGATGACTTTTAAGATTTAGATCAATGATAAAATGCACTAGGACAGTTTTAACCATATTTGGAAAATATTTTAATACTTGATCTTACTTACTTACTACTTACACTGGTGCAATCAATGTGGTTGTGGATTCCCAAAAGATCTTTGTGTGTTTTACAGGCAAAGTGTTTTTTTTTTTTTTTTTCAGCCAGTCATCGTGTACATCTGTTAATTGTGTATCACAGAGAGATCCCTCCTTAGGCAAACTTTACACACCGCTTCAGTTCCTGGTCATATGTCTGAAATAAAATATCTTGTGACTTACCTTCTGCCTGAAAGTTCAAACACATGTAAGCTATCAGAAATACAAATTTAATCTAGCGACAGGCTTATTTGCACCAGTCACTAAATGACTAATTTGGAGTGTGTTCGTACTGTACCTCCTCTCCTGTATCTGTGAAATGAATGCCTTCCTGCTGGTTAATGCTTGCTGACCTGTGACAGAGCAGTGCAGTAATCATAGAGTATTTCATTGTGTTTACGGCTCGGTCTTATACTTCATGTCGAGCAAAATAGGTCAGACATTCTCACTTGCATTTGTATGCATGTTTGTTAGCCTGGACGTGTTGTGTATGTATGTTTTTGTTTGCCTCTGTGTTATTGGTAACCTTGGATTTTGTATCCCGCTGTTAAGTGCTCATTCATTTGCATGGCTCCCTTGTGTGTGTGTGTGTGTGTGTGTGTGTGTGTGTGTGTGTGTGTGTGTGTGTGTGTGTGAGTTACTGAAGCAAGACAACAAGGCTCAGAATAATCACTTTAAATTCCTCTGTTGAGTGATTGCGAGAGTGGGAGAAAAATGGAAATTAACAGACCCTAAAGCAAGTTTCAAGTTGTCCGTTAATGTGAGTAGGAGATTTTATAAGCTCAGCCTTTACTGATTGTGTTTTTATCACTTTTCCACCTTCAGGTTTGATTGATGGATACACAGGTGAACGAGCTGCACTGGAGGATCAACTGCGTCATAAAGAAGAGCTTCAGTTGAGCCTTGAGCAGGAGCTGCAGGTGAGGACAAGTAATAATCAAAAAAGGAACAGTTTTATTCCTCCAGCAGGCAATGTACACAGCAACCTAACTTTGGAGTTACGGCACATAAAACCCATAAAAATAGAATAAATCAACGGAGAGCACACAAACATTTACATTAAAATGAGAAAGCAAAAAATAGACAAAAATGCAACAAGTTTTCACATCAAGTCATATCCATAATTATCACAATTATCATAAACTCGTTACTTCTTTCAAGTTACAGGACTAAGCTTTAGTGTTTGGTTTATTCAAGCATGTGCACTTTATGTACAATATATTTCACAATAACAGAAATAACATGAGATCCACGTATCATATACATGTCATTATATGCACACGAATATACATAACTATATACAACATTCCACTATTAATATACACCTCTAGTAGCCCGAAAGAGAGTGAAAAGAAGCAAAACTTAACTTAATCTTTAGTTCTGTCAAATTTTAAGAAATATATTTGTGATATTAAACGATTGTTTATGGTCATAATATTTCATTAATGTTCAAGTAGAACATTCAAAACTATTATACTGATAAAATTACCTTCTTTCAACACCTTCATAAACATAATTATTGATAATTATTGTGAATATAGCTGATGACAGACATTCAAACAAAACTATAGAAACTATATTGCAAAAGTTAACTTTTTAATCACCCAAACCCTTTTTTAGGAACACCTGTTCAACAACATGTTAAATATCTAAAAGGACCATTACACGGCAGTCTCTCTGCCTGTAAGCATGTAGACATGGTCCAAAGGATCTGCTGAGCATCAGAAAGTGGAAGAAATGTGATTTCAATGTCTGTATGTGGCACAGTTGTTGAGTATTTTAACAGCTGATCCACAGGGATTTTCACACACAACCATCTCTGGACTTTGCAGAGAATAATTTAAAAAAGAGAAAACATTCAGTGAGCAGTAGTTCTCTCGGTTAAAATGCCATGTTGATGCCAAAGATCAGAGGAGAATGACAGGACTGGTTCGAGCTGATAGAAAGGCATGCTGGCCACTTTATTAGGTACACCTGGTACTGGTCAGGTGTCAATGCTGATAGTACAGAACTTAGCTGTGTGACGTTTAACCTGAAAAAGTAATTTGAACACATTACGCCTTGCTCCCAGTTTGTTTTCAGACTGATTTTAGGATTACCGTATATTGATTACTTTTAAAGAGGTTCATTGCCTGGCTGCACATTATACTACACATTATAGACCTTTTAACGCCATATCAGCTGGTGTACGGTTTGGTCAGGTAGTGGTCTTAATCTTTACCAGTATCCAGGATGAAAACTAAAAGTGACCAAACCTTTGCAGTGTTTTCCCCTTCGCTTCTCTGTTTGTGTGTGTGATATTACTGGCTATCAGGCGGCTACTGACAGCTGAGATGCAAAATGTGAACATCTCCATTTCAAAGATAAACTGGTGTTGAAGATGACTCACCAGTCTCTGTTTTCCTAATGGATGTATTCTTTGTTTTGGGCCCAGGAAGCAACTCTTTTCCATTGTAAGAGATACTACACACAGTGCTTCACTCTTTTAAAGATGGCTCACTTTTTTCTACCATACATTCAGTGTATCATCTGAAAGGTTAATAGAAGTCACTTTAAGGCATATGTCAGTAGTGGAGTCATCAGGTTTTCCAATACTTTCAGGTACAGTGACCTAATGGCCATCGTTCACCTATCGCCTTATGCAGCCATCTGTCCTCAGGTCACAGCTATACAAGGGAATAATCAGTAGGTTTTCACCAATATATAAATAAAACAGTGGTTGGTTATATTATTTTTTCCTACCACAGCAGTCTGGGCTTCGTTTTTTATGTCTACCTTAGAGCAAGAACACTGAAACTGGTTTTCCTTGCTGTAATCAAAGATCCCTTTATGAAATGAAGGCAAAACTAGTTGACGTATGTTCAGAAATGACTCCAGCCGTCAAGAGGGTGTCTTACCATCTTACTGCTACGTTTCTACGCTACGCTTTCTATTCCATTCTGATTTTTTTGTCACTACTCGTTGTGACAAAACTCTCATCATACATTGATATAAACTAGAGGAGGAATTTTGTCTCATCACTTCTACTCAGAGTACATTATGAGAGGATTATGAAGGATTAATGATCTGTATGCGTGAAAGGAAAGATTACAGCAAATGAAACCTGTTAAAAGACAGTGACTGTATACTTTCAAAGGGTTTTCTTCTGGTATCGTCTAAAACCCATTCATGTGTAAGAACATCAGCTCATTTTAGTGAAAACTCATCATTTAAACATTAACAGTTAATTAAATGTCATTCTCTGGTGCAGGTTACAAGTAGCCGGCTGAGCGAGTTGGAGCAGGAGCGACTTCAGATGCAGGAGGAGCGGGAGCTGTTGTCACGGCAACAGGACGCCATGAGGGAGCACGCCGGGCCTCGTGAGCTCCGTACGTATGCCATGATTCCCTTGACAAAGATGGAAATAACCTATTCTTACTGCTAATTAAGAGCCTGAAATATGTTTTGAATGACTTGTTAAGGCCTACACGGAATGAAAGTATAGAAGTAGAAATGCCAAATTTAACATTTGTGAGAGTTTCCTTTTCTCATGTATAAGAACTGAAAAGTTTGTATTTGCCATTTTGTTTATTGCAGAAAAATGAAAATAAAATACACATAGATATATTTATTTGATTCAGGATATGTGTTGTTTAGTAAACTATGGGGATATCGAATGTCTCTGTAGATGTCAAATATTAACCTGCAGTCACAGTCAGCAGCAAGTCATGCAGTAGTTTATTGTTAATTATTGACACAATAATTCTTGATTTGCACCTGTTTCTGGGAAACAAAAAGCTAAAATCTCAGCTTTTTTTATGTTTAAGTTTTTGTGTCAAAGTAAAACATTGTTTTAATTTTCATTTGCAGTTCAGAAATATTATCAAGGCTAAAAAAAAAAAAAAAGCTAAATATTTGTTTAAGTCTGTTTTTGCTGCAGTTTTACAGTTGGAATGAGTATCCATATTTCCAGGACACTAGCCACTTGCCAAGAATCCATTCAATAATTAATAATTTACAGTCGTTTTCCAAGTCTTCAGGAAATTTCATAACTAAATCCGCTATTTTTTTGCACTGACCCCTTTATTTTGAAAAGGGTATCCTGTGAGTACATTCTTAATTAAATGGTGAGTATTGTAGGTCTTCGGATAAACCATATGGGGTGTTTGAGAGACCTTTCTTTTCACAGCATTTCTTTTCCCATTCCCTTTACAGCTTCATCTTACCGCTGTGAGACAGACTGAAAACCACTGTTATCCTATCGTCACCTTTTCTTTTCCTGTTCATGAAAAAAAAACAAAAAAACATCAACAGCATGTTAAATCCCTGTGCTTTCTTATTCTCCTGTAGGCCTAGTTGAAGCTGCAATGGTTGCAGCACCTGAAGCAGGTGTGTCCACTTTCAGCATGGCTCAGTCATGTCAATGTCCTTTAACTGTCTAGCTGAGTGACAGTATGATTTCTCTAACCTTAATCCAGCAACTCACCAATAAAAGCTTGCCTTGGAGCGTGCTTGCTATGAGCTCACAAACTCACAGTTCAATTACTAACCTTTGCTTCAGCTTTTCATTTTGATTGATTTTTGTCCTGCTTTGTCACTTTAATGTCTTGAAGTCAATGTTAGCATCCATTTTAGCATGAGGAAATGAAAGTAATCCTCAGGCATTCACATATAGGAAATATTTTCCTTATTGTCAATCATCTACAAACTAAATTGAGGCATCATTTTAAGTAGTTATATACAGATAAAGATGTAAAAGCTGTGCTTGCAGCATGTGTTTTTTTCTAAGTGAGATGATTGGCAGTCCAGGAATGTCCTCTCCCCTGCCTGTAAGTGCTTATTGGGCATGGATACTGCAATGTCTGAACTGTCTATGTGTCTGAGCTGTGGTTGTACTCTATCACTTTGTCACCTCTGCACTAATCCTGAGGGGGGTTTGATCCTGGGTGATGCGATGTGGGTTTTCACTGGTGGTGGAAGAAGGGCAAAGAGGGATCATGGTGTGGGATCGGGTTTGGTAATTGGTGTAATGTTTGGGATGTTGACTGAGATGTTAAGAGTCTGAGGTTAGCCATGTAGAAAATATAAAATGCTGACAATATTCCGAACTAAAAAGGGTAAGTTTGGATTATTTGAAATCTGTATGCATGATGTACTTTACAATTGTAGTACATACTATAAGTCTGTGATTACCTACTGTAGGATGCTTAAAGTTTGGAGAAGAAATGTGCTGCTGTGGACAGAGGCAGCAAAAAAGTTATTTGAGCCACTGTCTCCTTAAATGCATACAAAGCTTAGAATATTTTCACTGCTTTACTGTGCCCTAAAATAGTTGTCACTCTGTACAAAACTTCAGACTCCCATGAAGAACACTTTACGTCAGAGTTGCTAGTCAGCATAAAACTGAGTCATCAAACTCCAGTCCATGAGGGCCAGTGTCCTGCATGTTTTAGACATTTCCCTCCTCCAGCACACCTGGTTCAATTAATGATCAGCTCATCATCC
This sequence comes from Fowleria isostigma, assembly GCA_029814645.1. Taxonomy (NCBI): domain Eukaryota; kingdom Metazoa; phylum Chordata; class Actinopteri; order Kurtiformes; family Apogonidae; genus Fowleria; species Fowleria isostigma. The sequence continues at coordinate 40,566,163 of JAPTGZ010000003.1, read as the reverse complement.
AACTCTGCAGAAGCCTGATAATGATGTAATGGCTGCCAGGTGTGGTGGAAGAGGAAAATATCTAAAACATGCAGGACACCGGCCCTCAAGGACCTGAGGTTGACACCCCTGGACTGGGGTAATGATGACCACAATCTACTTTAGGTCAAATCCTGAAGATGGATGAGTACCTCATACAGTTACTCTTAAAATAATCTGAACTAACCTTTCAAAAGAAAAAGCTAATAAATGTATGCTTTTATGACAAAGCATTAGAAGGTTTTTAACACACGGACACTTCAGACTCTTTAGCTGCTCTTCTCAACATCCTGTATCAGTCAAATCTAATCTTAATGTTTGATTAACCTAAACCAGACCAGCCTTTTAGTTTCCAGGCAGTAACATCTAAACCACCTTTTCCTCCTCCTTCCACCACCGTCACGTTCTAGACCTGCTGGAGGAGACGGAGAAACTAATGAAGGAGAAGGTGGAGGTACAGCGTCAGGCGGAAAAGGAGAACGCTGACCTCCTGAAGCAGGTGAAGCTGCTGGAGGCCGAGCTGGAGGAGCAGGTCAACAGGGTGATCGAACTGGAGCACGCTCAGAGGACGGAGAGCGGAGACCTTCAGCAGCAGATTCAAGCCTTAGAGAAACAGCTGGACAAGAACAGGAGGTTCCTCGATGTAAGTGACACATGTAGCCAAAACATAACCTCTAATATGATGCAAAAGCACAGCTAACATGTGTTAGTTCTATGCAAAAGTTATGTCTTCTTCAGACCCAGTAGTGAATGTTTGTCCTCTGTAGGGGACAAGAGTTTCACAGCTTTACTTAAAAAAAGCAAAAACAAAAATAAACCCCTATCAACTGTAAAGGACATTCCATTAAAAAAATTATCTGATAAAACTGTTACATTATGATGTTTCTGATTAAGAAATTTAGTGTTAAAAAGGCAAACATTTTACGTTACTGGGTCTCAAGAGGATATGACGGTTACAAAACAACTCCTTGTATGCCTAATACTTGACTTCTACTCATACCAAATCTGTTTTTTTTCATTGATGTCCTTTGAATTTTCCGCGTAAATGGGAAAAAAGTAAAATTAACAAGGTAAAATTATCAATACAGATTAAAAGAAAATTCAAATACATATATCAGTTAATAAAGCACATTGTTATTTTGGAATAGAATAGCCTTACAATCACATTGCTATACCCAGAATAGCTATACCCATAGAATCATAGAATTGAAGTGAGTAAGACAAAAAATTTAATTGTTTTTAGGACAAACTTGTGTGAACACATACTTATTGAAGTATAAACGTATATGACATATACATGGATAATTGTAAGAAGCGCAGTATGTACTTACAATAAGTACACACCATATTAATATGATTCAACACTCCTCTGCAAAAGTATAAGAAAGCTGATGTCCTTGTTTGCTTTAGGTAACAGTTAATAAGTTCAATTTACATGTTGAAATGTACAGATTAAGAGTTACAGACTTGTGTTTTTGTGGAAAAATATAAGGAAGAGTTCTGTTCAGTCTGAAATGAAGGCTAAATATTGCTAATTACATGTTTCCGCTCTGTCTAGTCCACTGACGTCAAAGCTGAATGAATTCTTTGGCAGCTAGTACATTATTTTTGGCCCATGATCTAATTAGTTTAGTTCCCATCATCAGAATTGGACCACTTGGCACAGGAAGTGGTTTCTAATTGTCTAGATGACATTTAAATGCAGATTCTGTCCAGTTTGTCATGTCAACCCCTTTTAGATCCAAATGTTAAATGAGTGTCACCCTTAAACACAAGAAGGAAATTTTAAAAAATAAGTAGAAAACTGCCTAACCCGAAATATATAATATATAGTCAACCACCTTCTGCAAACGCTGCATTTGAATCTGAATGAATAGAAGTACATTCATACTAGTTTTACACTCCTATTCAAAATTTGGCAAGTGTTATGTAAAAATTACAGGTATAGTATGTCGGTTGATTCTCCTGTCAGTGTCCTTGAACACGGTGCTGATGAAGGCCTGGAGCTGGTTCCTGGGTGCCTCAATGTTAGCTCACTGCTCCTCATGTGCTAATGCTAATTCTAGATGCTGTGTGTTTATCAGGATGTATAAAATGCATGAACTGTATTTTTCTTCAGGGATAATAATGGGAGTTAACCTTTCACTTTAGCCTTAACTTTTCTGTATGTTCTGTTTAGATATTTAGAATTAAGCCTTTTTCCAAATAGGGTTTTATTAGGAGTCTTTGGTTGTGTACACGGACACCCACAATATGTATTTTGTTTTCAAGCTTTACCACAGGTTATGATACATGGCCCCTGTTTTAAGTCAGATGGAGAATGGACAAAGATCCAACATATGAACGCTCCAAATAAAAAGTCCACTTGCCAGTCTAAAGAAGAAACTCATCTAATATTAAATATAATGAAAAAGAACATTGGCATGTTTTTAGTTATGAACAAATATTAAAAAGCTGATGTTCTCACAACGCTTTTTGTAGGAATGAAAGAGTGAGATTGTGCTCAAACAGTGGTGCATCTGCCAATACGAGAAGCACTGTATATCACTGGTATCTGTTTCTACATGTGAACAGGAAAATTAGTGGAATATTCACTTTCATAAGCATTTAAACAGCTTATTAGGAATGTGGATCTCTTCTGAATAAGTGCAAAATCTGGAATATTTTGTGCCTGTTAATATTAATGATTTCATCTGTGTAATCAGTGTGGAGTGATGATAATGTTATGAGTCATGCAAGGAGAATTTACCACTAATTTAATCATCAAACAAGGCCATTGGCTGCTTTGCAATTTTACACTTCTTTGTGAACTCTGAAAATTGAGAAAAATGAAATAAATTTCTTATTATTTTCCATCATGTCATAAGCCAATGTGTTAACCACAACTTTAATTTCAGCAGTTGATTCACCATGAAGCCAAATGTTTTGATCATTAAATACAACTTCTTTTTGTAGATTTTTTATTTGCCAATTTACAAACTAATAAGTTAACTTTCTTGCTATTGTCTCCATTTTGGCATTTAGGAACAAGCTGTGGATCGCGAGCATGAGAGGGACTTCTTCCAGCAGGAAATCCAGAAACTGGAGCAGCAGCTGAAGAATCCACAGAAGCTTCAGACCGGCTCTGAGCAAAGAAACCAAGAGGTAACAGGAGAAAGCTCTGTTCTTTGTCACAAAACCAGGCTGTAACAGAGATACTCATTATGTGAACATAACACTGTTGTGATTATGATACTCAGAAACTCAAACAACACAATAGAGCTGCTAGGATTACATGTATTCCCTCGGAAATGATACTAAAGTTGTTGTGGTGAAAGAGACGAATGAGCAAGAATGGGATTTATGCTTGTTGTTAGTTGTGTAATAGTGGGTTTTATTTCCACAGTCGTCTTAGACACAATAGCAGTTTTTAGTGAGATGCTATCAAGGACTACATGGGCTTAATTATCAGTAAACTGTTGTGATTTTTATTTTAAATGTAAAGACTTGTCCAAATAAGGCAACCAGGTAGTATGAGATGGATTTTAGACTTATTAAGTGATGTCTTAGGTGGTGATTATGTAATTTGATTATGGCTGATTTGATTTTCAGCTGCAGCTGCTGAAAGAGAACCAGTTTTTCCCACAGCAAGCAAAGGCTGTGTCACTATACAGCAGATTTCAAAACATTTTTTTCCACCTATAATGGGTCTATATGTAGTATTTCTACTTAAATAGTCTAAAGAATAACCTAAAATAATCATTGACGTGTTGAGAATAAAGAGCTCTGAAGTTATACCAAAGACACTAATGTAGTAGATTGTAGAAATATGAACTAAATTTGTGTCCAGTGACAGGCCAGGGGATTTATGTAGCCACTAGAGAGAGTAGTGAGTCACTTTGCTGGTCTCCCATGTTGAGGAAAACTAATGCTAAGGCTGAGTGAGGATGAGAACCTTTATGAAAAAATTTCAAAGGAAGTGACTGTGATAAAATCTAGAATCACTTTTTTTTTTCTTCACTGGTCTCAGCTCTAAATTAAAAGAATGGAGTTTGATGCTGAAATGGCAGCGTTTCTTTGACACGAGTGAGTTCGATTCTGAGGCTTATGAAAGTATAAAATTATTATGAGATGTTATAATCTTTGCTAAGTTGCTGTTTCTTGACCACGGTTCAGACTAAACCGTGACAGTTCTGACCTTGTTGGATTCAAACAGATCTTTAGTTCAGTTACTAACAACACAAACCGAACAGAAAACAGAGGTAATTTGTGGTTTTACTGTGGCTGTTTTCAGTCTAAAAACAAAGCTAAGCTAACAGAGCTATAATGTAAACTATCAGCACATGAAAATTATGAGACACTGTAATTTTGAGTGACTGTCAAAATATAAGCGTCTATGAGTTTGAGTTTTAACAAGAAAACTTGTACTTATTCAGTGAGTGATACAGGTTGTGGATGCATAACTTTGATTCATTATTTTTGTGGTGAAGTATGTCTTCAGAATATGAGAGAAAGAAGGACATTTGTTTTATGCATCACTCTCACATTAGTTATTATTAAGATGTTTACTTTATGTCTGGTATTACTTCTTGGCTCCTTTGGCTTGTGTCATTTTTTTGTGTAATTACCATTAAGCCTCTACTTCTTGTCAAGACATGGATAAATGTGACTTTGATCAGCTCTGTTGTTGCATTTTTATAGGAGACCTAAAGCATTAATTATGTCCTGAAACTGATCAGTTTCTCAGGCCTTTCGCACTTTAGTCTAATTAGCTGCTAAAGTGTTATCTTCTCTGAATTGTCACATCATGCATTAAACATTGCATTTAATTTATTCCCCTTTAGATAATACAGGCAAACACAATCAGCTTTAGAGAATAAGCCTCTCTGGGATATGAGCCCTCGATGTATTTCACCAGCTCTAATGGAAGCATCATTTGACAGGATAAGTCAGTTCTTCCATTAGAGGAGATGCTTCAGTAACTAGAGTGTTTTCATTTCACCCCCTTGAAATCACTGTCAGGACAGTTAAAAATACTTCACCAATAGTGTCATGTGTAATTACAGCTTTTATTAACTGGTATTACAGCTTATACTCTGGTCTGATAATGTCATGATGCTTCAACCTCACCGACTAAAATCCCAAAGATAATCTTTTTCTGTTTCTGTCATTTTCAGAAACAGGAACGAATCCTGCTGCTTTTTATCACTAAGTGCTTTCTCTGCCTCTGCTTCCCCCCTTTTGCCCTCCATCTTTGCATCCTCTGATCCTCTATGCCTTTGCCTTTTTTCTCCTGTGGCCATTGCAGGTGGATGGAGTAACCTTAAAGGTATTGCTTTTAGCTACATGTAGAACACAGTCTCCTCCTGAGAGCGTTTAGTGCATTTTAGTGACCCCAGCTTCCTCTGTCCCCACCCGTCATCGGCCCACTTCTGTCATCCCTTTTCTTCTTTTACAGTTTGGTCCTTGTCCACTTTTCATGACCGATCCTCGTCATTAGAAACATCTTCTATTCTTGTTCTGATCCCACCTTCTTACTTTTCCCTCCAGTGCATCAGTATCAAAATAAACGGATTAAAACAGCAAGAAAACGTGTTTATAGGTCTTTGCCTCATTTGCATATTTAATTCTTAAACCCTTTTAAGAGACTGATCTACTGTTTACGTTCACCATGAAAATAAATGTTATATAATATTTCATTAATAACAAAATGTAGTTCATAAAAATAATCACCTTGATTAATGATTTTCCACATTGGCAAGTTTCAGATTCCTCCTTTTCAGACACAGTTTATCATTTTACACATTTACCTTTTTGTATAAAAACAACAGTTGTGTATAGTAAAAAAAACATGTGCAGTGCAATGTGTATTATTCATATATTTATAATATGTTTGCACTTACATACAGTCCATCTTGCACACTTTTATAGGGTCAGTTATGAATATTTTATAAACTTTAATAAAATATTAAACATTTTTCTATTATTTATCATTGAATATTTTCTATTGATAGCTGCATTTTATATGCTGTGCCACAATTTGATCTTGTTTTTAATCATTTTTTTCAGTCTTCATAATTTTTGTTGATAGGAATCAGTTTCACAATAAATGTTTATGGATATTTTTGAAAGATTTTTTTTCATCTTTTCTTTTATATGTAATAGTAGAAAATTCATTTACAATTTAGACATGGCACAAACATTAATGACCTATCCCGTTTCATCCATAACCCACCGTCCCCCTCTTCCCATTATCAGCTGATGTTTCCCTTCTCACAGGTGGATCGGTTTCCTCCCAGATGCCCTCGTCTTTGTATTTCTCTGTGGTTCGTCCCCCTGAATGAAATCTCTCTCTCTTCCTTCTGTCCCTGCACCTCGTTTTCCTCTGGCCCCCTCCTTTCTCAGGTGGATCAGCTGACCTCCCAGCTAGCTGAACATGAACCAGCTATGGTGTAGCGAGTGGTGTCTGTGAGCGAATCTCATTAAACGCTCGCCCCTCTCTCCCACTCCCCTCGTTTCTCTGTCTGTCTCTCTCTCTCTCTTTCTCTCTGCCAGGTGGACCAGCTGACCTCTCAGCTGAAGGAGAAGGCGGATTGGTGCAGTGAGCTGCTGCTCAGCTCAGAGCAGCTGCGTCGTGAGTTGGGAGAGCGCGACGAAGAGATTGACAAACTGGAGAGCCGCATCCGTGAGCTGGAGCAGGCCCTGCTGGCCAGCGCTGAGTCCCTGGAGAAGGTTAGGAAGGGGAGGGGGGAGAGGAGAAAACCAGGAGATGCAGGAGGCACTGGAGTCGACGATAGGGAGAGAAATCGGAGTGAACAATAGCTCCGGAGCATGGCAGAGGGTGTGTGTGAGAGAATGGAGATGAGGTGACAGATAGAGGAGGACTGGGAGGAGGGAGAGTACGAACACAGAGTGAGAACAATGTGTGGGTGGGTCTACTTCAGCCGCCCCGGCACTTTGTGTTTGTGTTGACACTGAGCTATGGTTAGCAACTGTGGAGATTGCCCCCCAGTGTTCGCTGAAGGCTGTTGTGGCTAAACAAAAAGAGCAGCTGAGGATATGCTCCTCTATGCATCTTCTGCTGCAGACTGATGACAGATTAAAACATTGAGTTTCAGTTGTATGATATAGGATACTGACAAAGAGCAGTGCTTTTAATCGGATACATGTTTTTGCTTGTAAAATTTTTTACAAGTGTTTGTTTTTTTTGTTTTTTTTCCCCCCCTTCATGCCTTTCTGTGCAGACTGGGAATAACTGCTGAGCTAAGTAATAGTTTTTCATGAGTGTTTCTTGTGCCTGTTGCAGGTTGAACAAAAGAGGCAGCATGCGTCCATCACAGAGACTCGACACTCCACACTGGAAGCTCAGTTACAAACGGAGAGAGAAGCTTTGGAACGGAAGGAGAAGGAGGTACCATTGGTGCTTTTAGGTTTTCAAATACTTGTTTTATAGCAGTTGTATTTACTGCTTGTGTCGCTATGCACCCATCTGCATTGTGTTGTTTTATACTTGAATAGTGGTGGAATGTGGTGCATTTAGTCAGATACTGTATTTGGATCAAAATTAGAGACTTTGTTTCCATTTGATGCTGCTTGAAATTTTTAGTCCACTACATTTCAGTTGTAAATAGTACCTGTACCTTTACACATGCAAATTAAACCTTATACTTATGACATGATGTAATACATGTACACAAGAGACTGTAAGTAAAAGATGAACTATAAATATTCATTGGTGATAAACATGGATTCTCATAATATCTATGTCATATAGTCTTACAACACTAATTAATACATTTTGTAGATAATTTTACAAATTGTAATGATTTACTAACCCCAGTGGAGTATTTCTATATTGTGTATTTCTACTTTGACCTAAATAAAGGATTTTAGTTTTCTGACTGAATAGCTACAGCATGCCGAAGTTTTGGTGAAGTTTAAGTACAAGTTGATAAACTGTTATAATTTGTGAAGTTATTAGGTAGCATTTCTGAAACTCCTTTTATTGATAGAATCTACATATTTGTCCTTAAAGAAGTGTAAATTTATTTTGAACCAGAAAGAAATATTGATGCAAGGAAAATTCACTTGAAAATAATAAAAGTTACTGAAAAAGATTAAAGTCGACAAGTTAACAAAATAAAATAATTTTGGAAGGTCTGGATGTATAATAATTGCGTTGTCATTTCTGTCAGATCTGTAATCTGGAGGAGCAGCTGGAACAGTTCAGAGAGGAGCTGGAGAACAAGAGTGAGGAGGTGCAGCAGCTTCACATGCAGCTGGAGATCCAGAGGAAAGAGATCAGCAGCCAACAGCAATATCTAGAGAACAGAGAGAGTATACTTCAGGTAAGCAGTTGTCCCGACACATGGACCTGTGTTATGGTCTGTAAACAGGAGGAGCTGAGTCTTTCTCTGCTCTGAACTGCAGACTCAGGACAATTGCTGATATTTTTACACAAGCTCGTTCTTTGCTGATGTGAAATTTCTATTAATAAAGTGTTCCTTTAAGAGTAAGAGATAAAGTGCATGTTTCGAAATACAAACAGAAGGAGTGTGACATTGCCAGATTAGCCTATATTTTCCTGCTACTGCGGAAAGGAAGGATTAATCACAAACCACAAAACTGTTTCCTCAGCTGAAACAGGATGTACTTATATGACACTAATAATTCTGACAATGTGAAACTTCAAAAACCCTTTTTCTTTTAAATACTATGTCAGGTATTTGCCCATCTATAACATTTTAACTTTGCACATTTTCACTATTTTTATTTTTTGCAAAACCCATTACCATTGCCAACTCTTTTCTTCTTTGAGTGACTCATCAAAAGTCCACCACAGGGCTGAGTGGACTTTTTGCGTGACATGTGTATTAATAGGCATTACATTATAATCTCTGACTTTTGAAGGTGATGGAGGCGAAGGACAGGGAAATAGCAGTTCTTAATGAACAGATCACTAAACTCCAACACATGGAAACTGCTTCTGATAACAAGGTAACGCTTTATGCGTATACGAAATACACTCAGTCTATTTCGAATACGCATAGCTCCGTGGTAGTGCATCGTGGTGTGTGTGTGTCTTTAATTTGCTGATCGCTTTTGGTTTTGTCAACGCCATCTGATATTTGTTGGGTTGTTTTTTTGATTGTGCTGTCTTGGTAAGTACATTCACAGCACTGTCTTCTGTTGTGAGGTGATCATTTGCTCATTTGAGATTCAAATCAAATCTCTGTTTCCATTATGCTGTTACAATTTTTTGCAAAAATGCAAATTAAAAATGTAGATTTACTTGTGTTAAAAAAAAAAGTTTACACAGTTGTGACTCAGAGATTTATTCAACTAAATAAACAGCTATGGTCATATCAGATCTAATCTTTGTTAGGTAAGTTAATGTCTCTGTCTTACTCTTTAGGAAATGGGTGACAGGGATGAGGTGATAAAAGATCTCGAGTCCCAGGTGGAATGTCTGCGGAGCGAACAAGACCGCCTGAAGAGGAACAATGAGGAGGAGCTTGACCAGCTAAATGCAGTCATAGAGAAACTACAGCAGGAACTGGCAAATATTGAGCAAAAGCAACCTGAAGAAGAGTATGAGGATGATAAGGGTGACTTTGAGAGTCCCAGTAAAGAGGAATATGATGAAATGAAGCAGAAAATGGACCTGGCCACCAAAGAGCTGGACACTCTCAAAGCAGAACACAGTAAACTGTTGGAGACATATCTGCGTTTGAAGGAGAATGCAGAAGCTTTAGCTGAGACAGAAAAGTTGGAGAACTCTGAGGGTGAAGTTGAAGACACTCTCAGGGAGAAAACGGCTGCCCTAGTAGTCATGCAGGCCCAGGTACAAGCGCTAGAGCAGAGCGCCACCTCCAAAGTCGAGGAGTTGGATCTCCGCATCCAGGAACTCGAGGACTTGGTTGGTAAAAAAGACAGTGAGTTAAACCACTGTCGCCTCCTCGTGGAGCAAACACAACGCCATGCAGATGATCTCCAACAGCGGGTCTGTAATCTGGAGGAAAACCTCAGAGAGAAAGTGGCAGCAGCAATTGTTAGCCAAGCCACTCTGGAGGCCTTCCAGCAGCAGCAGCAGACACAGCCCCCCAAACATGAAGGTCCTGCCTATGACTTTGGAGACTTCGGCATTCCCCAGTTGGCTCTGAGTGGGCTGGGCCAAGTGAGATCAGGCTCCACAGGGAAGGTCGTCCATCTGACCCAGAAGCTCCGTGAGCTGGAGGTGGGTCTCAGCGGGATGCAGAAAGACCAGGAGCTCCAAAAGCAGCTGCTCTCCAGCTCGGAGGAGGAGGTGTTGGAATATGAGAGGAGGCTGGCAGTGCTCATGGATCTGCTCAATCAGATGAAGACCAGGACGCACCAGAGAACAGCACCATCTGTGGAGGTAAGAGTTTAAACTCAGATTTTATACCAGCGCATCAGCATTTGAGAGCAGTAATGTCCTGTATTTCTAACTGAAAATTCAGCCGGTAACACTTTATTTGAAGGTGTTTCTTGAGCAGTCAACAGATGTATTATGGTGTAGGCAGCTGTGGCTCAGAATGTAGTGCAGGTTTTCCAAAAAAAAAACCTGCAGGGTTTTTAGTTTATGCATTGGCTTTATTTCTACATGAGTACAAGCACTTGTCCAATAAGGTGCAAAAACAGTACATACAATAGCGGAAAAAGTTATTAGCCCACCCTATATTTTCTTCAATTTCTTGTTCATTTTAATACCTGGTACAACTAAAAGTACATTTTTTTTTTAACTCATAAGAATTTAATTAAAGAATGTGATATCCATCCATTTTCCTTGGTTTTCTTGAAAAACAACCAAAATCACATTTTTTACATCAAAAGCCAATGCATTGTACTGATAAAAACAGTGCTTTTAGACATTCGATGTTTCCTTTTCTGTCTGTTGTAGTCGCATGATACACAGGAGTTGGTATTTGATTGCATAACCATTGTTTTTGATGACTTTTGATGGTCTAATATTTTTTTCTGTGACTGTACATACAGTAGTCCAATTAATAAAAGATCTGTTGACCTAACATAAAATTGTAATTGTAACTGTATATTAATGTAAAACTAAAATTGTTATTGCTTCAGATCTGGTTGCAGCAACAAAGTATAGTTAAATTGAATAAATGTGTTTTTATAGTTGCACTTGTTCAAAACTTAAGGCTTTTCACCTTCTTAAATAGTCCATTAACTGTTACAAGGGTCTGAATAGCTTATATTATAGGTAAGACTTTATTCAACAAATGCACTTAAAAAACATAATAATGTAAATAAGCAACTAGTAATGGTGTAATTACCTATCAACTAATGCATGAGTGCATGTAGATAAGCTTTTTTAAAATTTTATTTGCAATGTTTGCCTTTTTTTACCTATTTGTGCTCAGTATGACCACATCTTATTGAATTAATAAAACCTTCGCTGACGTCATCTCTGTAGTTGCTGTGTTGAAGCATGTTTTTTATCTACATTAATGATTAAGTCAGTAAAAATCCATTGTGATCAATTATCAGGCTATTAAATGTTAAATCTCTACTTATTTTGGATCTTCATCAGGGTTCTTCATTTGTTGACCAGCTGGCAGCGTCGGAGCTTTTCCAGGAGCTTCAGGAAGTCAGAGATGAGGCTTCAGTCACCAAAGAGCAGCTCAGTGACTACAAGGAGAGCTGCAGTCGACTTCAGGAGGAGCTCACAGTATGTTACAGCTTCTTTGTCTTTAGTTTACATCATGTGTTTTCATTCCATATCTCCTCAAATAGTGGCCAGGGCTTTTATTTGCTTCAACTGCCCGTGGCAACAGGCTTTATTTACTTTTATTTCTCTTTGTTTGATAATTGCTTACTTTGACCCTTTTTGTCCTGTTAAAGTTATTCCATTATGCCAGTCATACAAGCTCAACACTACCCGTTTCAAAATTAAACAATTTCTGGAAAATATAAAAAACAACAGTTGAATTTGTGAATTTTTAAGGTGTGTTGTTTGGCTTAAATACACCATGTCCTGTGACTGAAATCCAATATAATGATGTGGATGAGAAACGTAAAGCAATTTTCCATTAAAGTAGGATGATTGTTTTTTTTTTGTTTTTTTTACTTAAATAAAAAATAAAATTTGTGCAAGTATTAATTATTCTCAGTTATGATGTGAAGCATAGAACCAGGAATTTATCCACTTTTTTTTTTTTTTTTTAATGTAGCTGCATCGATTTGTTGGTACTATCAACACTTGTGGTCATTATAGGCTTTGAAGTGGTCATTGTTTATTTGAGGAAATGTGATATTTCTTGTGAGACAAATGCGGTTGTATGTTTTTTCCAGGAAAAAACAGTAGCTGTTGAGAGACTCCAGGAGCAACTTCAAAAGGTAAGTATCAAAATTTGATTTATATGTCATACTTTATATTTCACAAATACTAATGTTTCTCTGAAGTCCACATCTATTTATATGGTCTAACACTTCAATCTTATCACTTTAGGTGTCATCGAGTGGTAGTGAAGGAGCCAAGGTGTCTGAAATTCAGCAGGAGCTGTTTGAGGCTCAAAACGAGGCAGCTGCCACCAAAGAGGAGCTCAATGGCTGTAGAGAGAGTCTGGAGAAGCTACAAGAGCTGCTGCAGGTATAGAGACTTGGAAATTATACCACATGTATTATCCACTTACTCTAGATTATTCTACATTGAACCTAGGGTTGCAGTGATATGACATTTCTACTGTATGATAACCTTCTCAGTAGAGCTACACAACGTATCGTTTGAGTATCGTGATCGCAATGTACATGTGCGCAATAGTCACATCGCAGATCCTGCAGTGTACAAGGTGAATTAACTCGATGTGTTCTCATCTAATTTTAAAGGTTACCTGATACACACCAGTTACAATCATTCTTAATCAGTTTGGAGTGAGTCGCTGGTAACAATATTAAAAAATGAGCAATGAACAAGAGAAAATCCCCAAAAACGAATATTTGTTTGACCATTTATGTCAGCACCACACAGCTATTGTATCCTCCTGAGTATATTTTCATATCACAAAATATGTTGCCGAGTTAAAATAAAAAAAAATTGCATTGTTAGTTTTTTGCAATATCGTGCAGCCCTACGTCTCAGTCATGGTATCTGAAAGGGTCTTTGGTTGAACTAATGCTTTATTATAAGTACAGCTTGGAACCTTTTTTTAGTTGCAACTATGAATAAAAAGTCTCCCTTTTGGAAATTTTATTATTTAAGGAAAGTAAACATTGCCTCTATGATTGGAACTTTCTTTTCAATACTGTAGATCAACAAGTCTTGAGTTAAATGTTTAAATGATGACTCATACATACAATGATGGAGTTACAAAGATTATTCAATGAATCGCGCTATGAAATTAATCAATCTTTTTTTATTGTAACTTCTTATATTTTAATATTTTCTGGTTTCTTCACTTCTGTGACTGGAGACTGAATATTTTTCTAAACCAAATGAGACGTCTGAGAATGTTCTTTTGATTTTGGGAAACGATGTTTTTTTGTTTTCAAATCAGATTTTAAACATTTCATCAAGTAGACGATGAAGTATTTAACAGATCATGAAGTGAATAAAAATTATTAGCTGCATTGTTGTTTTTGCTGAATTTAGACGATAATGCACCCGTCTGACACTCTATTAATGTTTAACTCTCAATTTGTTTTTAAAGGAGCGGGAAATGACCATTGCTCAACTTAAAAGTGAACTTTTCCAAGTAAGTATGACATTTAACATCAGAATATTTGTGTTGGACTTGGATAACTGTGCTAAGTTCTTACATGAGGTTTGATTTCATTCGTTTCACAGGTTAAAGCTGAGGAGGACAGAGACAGTGTTACTGAGATCCTTCAGGAGCTCCAGGAGGTGAAAAACGACGCGACTATCACCAAAGAAGAACTTGATAGCTACAGACAACGCAATGAGAAACTAGAAGAAGACCTTCAGCTTCGCGAGGTTTCCATTTCTAAACTCAAAAAGGAGCTCCAGGAGGTCAGAAAGAATGTGGAAACCACCAAAGAAGAAGTCAGCAGCTACAGGCAGCAAAACGAGAAGCTGTTGGATGAACTGGGTGTCCGTGAACTCTCTATTTCTAATCTCAAACAGGAGCTACAAGAAGTCCGAACAGCTTTGACCAAGACAACGGACTCACCTCCTCCATCTCCAGCGCCTTCTCCTCATCCTCCGTCATCATCTTCCTCCTCCATCACCCAGCCCAAAAGGAAAGGAGGCAAACAACCAGTGAGTAAGGGCAGCAGTGCCAAAGATAAACCATCTCTCTCCAGGAAAAACTCCTCTTCCAGCCACTCGTCCAACAAATCTCACAGCCCTCGAACCAACGGCAGCACTGAGCACCAACATGCGCCTGTGACGGACTCGTTCACACAGACTGAAGCTCTTCAAATGCCGGTCAGCAAGTCCACCTCCAAAGAGGAGATGGAGGAGGTGATTGGCGAGTTCCAGGACAAGATTGTACAGATGCAGGAGCTTCATGCAGCGGAGATCCTAGACATGGAGGCACGTCACATTTCAGAGAGCGAGAATCTTCGCAGAGACACGCAGGCTCTGGAGGAGGAATGCAAGGCTCTGAAGACCATCATCGACAAGCTGCGCTCCAATGAGGTGAGGCTACAGAACATGGTAGGATACAGGTGTTTATATGCAGTAGTGGAAAACAGTTTCAGACATCCGTAAAGTTTTAAACAGTCGTAAATACTATCAGCAAATATTGGAGGTAAAATCTTTTTTGTTTTACAGAAGTTGTGGTTCAGAAGGGAGCATGTGGGTTTTGGAGAATGGAACAATACTTGTCAGAGTTCAATGACTCAAGAGTGGTCCTTAAAGTATCACATTGTAGTAATCACAAATACATGGGGTGTCTAAACACTTTTTTCCACTACTGTACATGGATATTAGGGTCACCAGATCCCAACATGTTACAAAAAAGCTGAGATAGACGTACCTTGGATATAAACAGAATCAGAATTAATGTTTAAGATACTCCGAGAACAGCAGAACTTGAGATATAGATTTAAAAGTACGTGTGTGTGTGTGTGTGTGTGTATGTGTATGTATATATATATATATATATATATATACACACACACACATATGTTTAAAAAAAGATTACACAGTCCTAGAAAATATACAAACCTTTTATGTTTCAACTTGCTGTTTTTTCATTCTCCTGCTGAAAACATTGTTGAATAAGAGTAAAGATTGAATTGATCTTTATGTTTCCTTTTGCAGCATTAAATAAAAATACTTAAGCACAAAATGAACAAAATCATGACAATGAGCAGTAAATCAACATTTAAGTTGTGAAATCTGGAAAGACCTATGTTTAAACCGATTCGTAAGACCTTCAGCTTTATTTTAAAGTATAAAACATTTTTAGACAAATAATCAAATAGCAATCAAGCATAAGAATTTTACACAATAGTGATTTGATTGAAAATTTTGGATCTGATTGTGAGTCACAGTCATTCTGACTTCTGCCAAGCATTCTACCAATTTTTATTTTAGAACTTCTTATTGACATACATGTTTCATTTTTCCAGATTTTTATTATGTTTCAGCAATATAGTTTCAAAATGCACTACATATATGACAGTTTATTAAGGTTTTGAAGGTTTCAGATGGTGATGAGAACTTCCTGACATAATGCATGAGGAATAATTTTGTTTCATCTTGTCCAGGTTCCTTCAACAAGACAAGAACGTCCTGCGTCACAGTTTAAAGATGGATACACCAGCGGTAAGACAACACACTCACTATTCTTATAAACCTCTGTTTAGGAGAAAATTTCAGTCATTTCATAACACCATACAACTTCACTCAATTGCCTTTTATGTATTTATTTACTTGGGTACTTTTGTCTTGAATTATGGATTTTGTTTAATCTCTGCTTATATTGATGTCTCCATTTACTCTGTGGCCAAGAACAACAGCTATGGTGATAAAAACAACAAAATGAAAATTCACTAAGCAATAAAATCTTAGGACTAATTAAAGGAATTACAACAAGAATAATTATATATTGATGGTAATTAAAACAAAGGATGGCAATTCATGTAAATTGATAAAACTATTAACGATAATGGCGGCAATTAAAATGTACAACCAGTGAATCAGCTACAATCAGAAAGAAAAAGTTTTATTATCTTACAGTGAAATTAGAAATTGAAGTTGTCCAAGATAGCTGGTGCACTATGAACAAAACTAGTGTAAATTTACTGAAATTAGTGTAAACTGTCAGCACCTGCAATGGAAATCATGGAAATAAATAAATCCAATGTTTATTACACTTTACTGAAAGCTTGTGATGAGGGCTTTTATTGCTACTGTAAATATTGCAATTATAGAAAAAGTCAGGATGACATAAAACTGACAATTTAACTGAACAGTTTATACAAATAACCTTGAATGCTGTAAACAACAACCTGAAAGAGCAGTCTGCAGTTTTCTTTCAACCTCACTGAGTTTCTGATGTTCAGATGCCTTTCCTCTAACCTCATTAGTGTTTTGACATCTCATTTAGCAGTTTTTAATTCACTGCACCAGCATCATATGAA
Organism: Fowleria isostigma; assembly: GCA_029814645.1. NCBI lineage: Eukaryota > Metazoa > Chordata > Actinopteri > Kurtiformes > Apogonidae > Fowleria > Fowleria isostigma. Next base: position 40,549,576 of record JAPTGZ010000003.1, on the reverse strand, counting down.
AGCAGGAAAACATCAATACTTCTCTTTTATCTTGACAAGCACATGTATTTGTGCTGGGGTTTTTATACATTTCTATGTTTTGATTAAAATGTTTTTGTACTTTTGCAGACAGCAGCTCAGACTACAGTCTGCGGACCGGATACGATCTCCCAAGTCTTCAGCAGGAGTTCAGAACGACTCCAGAAGGAGCCAGAAGAGAGACCGATGATCCACTACCTGACCGGATCAAGGTACAATATGAACCGTAATATTACACTAGATGTCAAGCAGGATTTGGTTACCAAAGTCATTATAAATATTTGCAATTAACAATGTCGCAGAACACAAGGACAGTATTCTTTTATGTTGTTTGCATAGGTGAAGTTTTGTTCTGAGATGTTATAGGGAAAGCTTCTGTTGTTGCTTCAAAGGGGCTACATGTAGGACTTCTTCTATCAAATATTTTTTAAAATGTCCCTAAAGCTATCATTTGTGTTTTAGAAAAAGCTCTGAAATTATGTCAAAAACACCACTGTATTGGAGTGTAGATATATGAATTGAGTGTATTTATTGTCACTCTGTCTAAAAAGAGAGCTAAGCTAACAGAACTATAATGTAAACTATCAGCTGATGCAGCACATGAAGATAAGACACAGTGTTACTTTGAGCGACTGTCAAAATAAGCATCTCTAAAGTTCAGTTTGAAGAATAAAGCTTGATGATACCATAATATAGACAAACAATGAGTTTTATACTTTATTCAGTGACTGATACAGTCTGTGGATACAAAGCGTTGATTCATTGGTGGTTTAGGTGCTATGTGTGTTCTGGTATCACACGCCCCCTCCTGGTGAGAGTTTGGAATATCAGCATTGCATTGAACCACTGTAATGTAGAATCCTCTGTTCAGTTTTTCTCAGTGTGAAATAGATGGCCTATAGGTAAATGTGAGCTCTTTGTGCTGTTTGTGTAGACATTGCTCCGTGAGGTGCACCAGGAGGGAATGCAGGTCCTATCTCTGTCAGAGCTTCCAATCTCTGAAGGTGAACCTGGCGGCCAGTTTAACATCCAGGGCTGGATGAAGGAAAGAGATGCGCTGCTTGCAACTGTGGAGTCTTTGAAAGGTCTCATCACCCAGATGCAGACTCACAGAGAATCACAGGTAAAGAAAAGCCCCACAGATAAAAACCAACAACTCATCTAAACCCACAGGGTCTTAAAAAGTCTTATAGGTCTTGAATGTACAAATTCTGCATTTAATACCTTAAAAAAGTCTTTAAAGTTTATTAAATTTGACATGGTAGATCTTAAATTGTGGTACCGTAAACTGGTCTGCTGTGTTGTGTTTAAATGTGTCTGGGAAATGTCCAAGCTGCAAAGACTCTAACATTAGTCTACTCAGTTCCACCTGATTCAACCCAACACTTTATATTGAAAACAGGAATCAATTATTGCCAACTTTGCAGCCCCCGGTGAGAAATGATCATAGAACATTCAGTTTTTTGTGCAGTGTAATATTCAGTCTCTACTGATGTAAATGAATAAGTTTTTCTAAATTCTAGGAGCTGTGAATTTTTGCCAGTGTGCTTGTGAAATAGGCTATGAAGTGGGTATTAAATTCTGTTCCAAGTAGTCTTAAACAGGTCTTAAAAAGTCTTATATTTAACTTGTAGAAATCACTAGGAACCCTGCTTTTAACACAGTATTTATGTTGTAAACATAGTCTTTGTGCTCATGTCTCTGATTTCCTGCAGACGTCAGGCAGTGTGGACTGGCGTGGAGAGCTCCTGGATGCAGTGCAGCGGGTGTTTTTGAATGAACGAAGTGTGTTGAAGAACACTTTATACAGCCAGCTTGACCTGTTGGACACCAGTGATGCCATCATCCACCTCAACCAGCTGGAGCGTAGACTGGCTGAGCAGGTCCGCACTAACAGTCAATGCTTATTGACCCAGGAGTTAGATCAGGGATGTCAAACATAGGCCCCTAGGCTAAAACCAGTCCAAAGTGTTCAATCTGGGATTAATTTGTAAAGAACTAAAATTACATGGAAAATCTGAAGAAACTGAACAAATATGAATGAACTTAAGTGTCTTAAGAGAAGTAAATGTAATTTGACCAATATCCTGCTTGTTACTAAATGTTTTGTGCATTTGTTGATCCACTGTGATCTGTAAGTTATATTGCACATGTGTAAATGATAAGTTAAGGCATAACATTAAATTACGTTTATTTTTCTTAAGAAATTTCAGTTTGTTTTTGGATGTTCACATTTTTTAAAGGACAGTTTGTAGATGTAAACATTTTCATTATGTACTTATACTTTTTTAACTCCAAATCATACAGAAAAGTTTGTTGATTACATTATTTAAAGGTTATGTTATTCTTTACTGGTCTGACCCACTTAAGATCATATTGGTCTGTATGTGGGTCCTGAACTAAAATGAGTGAGGTATCCCATAGTTCGATACATGATTTCACATATTTTTCAAGTGTTTCCATAAGTGATGTATTTGTGTATTTAAGCTGGTTTCTAACCACGTGTTGTGTTTGTGGTCCAGGATGCTCAGCACAGGGAGGCGCTGGGGGTTCTCCACACTGCAGACAGATCCAGTCTCATCTCTGAAATCCATCAGCTCCGAGGTCAAATGGAGAAGCTCCATCAAGGTGAAGCAGTTCAAAAATGTCTTACTCTGTGCTCTTACCATTTTTAGATTTTTTTATTGTTCTGAAATCTACTCATCTGAAGTTTAGGTTTTAAAATGTATGAAAATGCCCTAAATATGATTTTGACAGAACCTAAAAATTGACTGGATTAAGTACTTGGTTGAAGCCTGTTGTGCCTTGTTAGCTGATCACCACCACCTGATCAAAAAAAAAAAAAAAAAAATTACTGTAAAACTCTACCAGCAACTCCTGCTCTGGCCTGATATCATTCTGTATTGATACTAGGATCATCACCAAAGCCCAGCAAGTCATGACACAGGTTTTAATTGATATTCTTAGTGGTCTTGAAAGGCCGATAAAGGTGTCACTGCCTGTATTTTACAAGAACATGATGCTTTAAGAGGATTGTTGATTCATTTTCTGTGTTGTACGTGTAGGTGTTGACCCTGGCGTCTCACTGGGGGGTGAACGTGGCATCAGAGAACTGAGGGAAGGAGGAGGAGCTGACGGAGGAGCGGAGACTAACAGGCTGCTGGTGGAGGAGCTGAAGGGGGAACTGTCCCAGACTAAACTAGAGCTGGAGACCACACTGAAGGCTCAGCACAAACACCTGAAAGAGCTGGATGCACTCAGGTTAGAGTCATGTTTGGTCACATACACACGGTAAAATATTTTGCTAAGACAAGTTGAAATGGTTATTAAGGAACTCCCTTTAAAATCCTTCAGAAGTAGCATGGAGAAAGCCAAGTTTTACAGTTCATACATTGTATGTATGATCCATGAGGGTTAACCCTTCAGGGTTAGCCCACATAATTACGCTGAAAGTACAGGTTTATTTATTTATTAAATGTTGATTTTTTTATTTATTTATTTATTTTTTTTTAATCTCAAATCAGCATGAACAGGATATCTTACAGCTGCAGATATGATATGTTCCAATGTGTTTGTACATATTGTTTATAATTGTCAATATTTCCTTAAAGTTTAATAGGAGATTAGTGAGATATGAAGAAAGTAGATGGTTAGTTGTTGTAGAAAATTATTATTTACTGTCAGAGCACAACAAATAAATT
>JAPTGZ010000003.1:40530246-40544690 GCA_029814645.1 Fowleria isostigma | reverse complement strand
TTTGGTCACATACACACGGTAAAATATTTTGCTAAGACAAGTTGAAATGGTTATTAAAGAGTAACTCCCCTTAAAATCCTTCAGAAGTAGCATGGAGAAAGCCAAGTTTTACAGTTTATACATTGTATGTATGATCCATGAGGGTTAACCCTTCAGGGTTAGCCCACATAATTACGCTGTAAGTACAGGTTTATTTATTTATTAAATGTTTATTTTATTTTTTTTTTTATTTTTTTTGTTAATCTCAAATCAGCATGAACAGGATATCTTACAGCTGCAGACATGATATGTTCCAATGTGTTTGTACATATTGTTTATAATTGTCAATATTTCCTTAAAGTTTAATAGGAGACTAGTGAGATATGAAGAAAGTAGATGGTTAGTTGTTGTAGAAAATTATTATTTACTGTCAGAGCACAACAAATAAATTCTAAATTTAGGAATTTATAGGTGGAACATTTACAATCACAGTCATGAATAAAAAAACAAAAACTGTTGGAAAAATAAGTAAAAACGGCCTCTTAGGCATTTTGGAATCAAGATAACAACCTAAACAACATTAACCAATGCAGTGGTATTTATCTCAATATAAAACTATATTATGACATTTGTCATTATTGTTTTGGAGCCCAGACTCCTGTTAGAAAAGAAACACCTTAATTCAACATGTCCCAATATGTTCATGTAGTGTATGATAGCATTAGTTTGATAGTACAAAAATTCTACCTGTATATGCTTGTGTTAACAACCTGTATTTTACTTTTTCAAGTTGCAGAATAGTTCATTGGGTATGTTTATGGATTTTATTGTAATAAATAGTATATTTATTTAATTCAGATTGGATGTTTTGGTTTTTTAAATGGTTTTGGTGTATTTTGGACCCAGTATGGTAATAAATTAGGTTAAAGTAAAAAAAAAAAATAGTTTAAAAATCATAAAGGTCTTAGAGATTATGCTTAGAGAAATATACCAAACATGGGGATGGTTAACATTTTTTATGTGGTATATAAAGGTTAGAGTTAGAAGTATTCATAGCCAGAATAGACTCAGTCAGATCCCTGAAGGTTCCGTTTCTGCTGGTCCTCATGTTGGTGAACTGGTTCTTGTTAACAGGGCAGAGGTATCGCAGAAAGCTGCTGAGGTGGATGCACTGAACGACCACCTGACAGAGGAAAGGAAGAAGAGTCGAGATCTCCAGTGGGAGGTGGAGAAGGAGAAGTGTCGCACTGGGAGAGACGAGGAAAGCAAACGAGAAGAACTGGAGGCAAGATCTTTTTTGCCTTTTTTTTCACAATTTTCACTAGCTCTTTGAATATTGTATAAATATTTTGTATTTTATATTTTTTTTACTCAAGTAAAAGAGCATTGATTGAGTTTGCTACTCCCATCCCTGATTGGGCTTTTCAACAAAGAAATACATTTACAGTATGAATATCTATTCACAATCATACTCTCAAAGAAAAGGACAAAAAAAAAATAAAACAGCCTGACCTCACCAGACATACATTTTATTAGTGGATATATTCTTGTGGGGGTTTTTTTCCAGCCAGTTCTTAACCTTTGCTGTGAATGTTTTGAAATGTGTTATTAGTCTTATTTTTTATTTGGTATTAATTTCCAGATGTGATGGCTTTTTATGAAGAAAGTTGACTATATTTAGAATTGCTTAGCTATTTAATACAACCGTGTGTTCAGTTGTATTCTGGACAGTGATGCGATCTGTAAAGTCTGCAGTGTTTTCACATCACCTTTCCTGGTATGATGTATAATCCAAAACTACTGCAAAGGACACTTACCTTTGGGTTGAGGCGGTTCCTAATAGATTCCCCTGTCCAGTCGATGTTGGGTTGTTCAGTTCAGTCTTTGCTCTGGTTTTGTCTCAAACTAACCACCTGTTCTGTCTGATCTAACCCAGGACCTGCAGCTCTCTCTGGAAGAGCAGAAGAACCGTGTTTCTCAGCTGACCTCCACCTTGGAACAGGAGCGCCAGGCCTCCTCCCAGCTCTCCCAGCAGTCTGAGCAGGAGCGCCTGAGTCTCCACCGACGCCTCCAGGAGCTTCAGGTCCAGCTAGAAACAGAGCGAGCCAAGGCCCAGGAGATGAGCACCGCCCTGGGGAGAGAGAGGACGCTACGGAGGGGCACGTCCTCAGACAGCGGCCCCTCTAATGAGGAGAGAGCAAAGGAGGACAAGAGTGGGCAGGAGGACGACGGAAGCCTGTTGGAAAGACTGCAGAAGGAGCTTGACGACAAACACGCACAGGTGGGTGATTAAAGTTGATTTGTTTGATTTATTGGTTTATTTGGTCAGGAACAACATCAGATGTAAATGTGGCTGACTTTAGCAAAAATACTAATATGCATCCATAATCCCTACATAGGTAACAGAAAACACAATAAAAACAAATAGAGCAATGAAAGAACAATAAAATAAAACACAAAAGGTTAAAAGTTAAAAATAATCACAAGACTGGTTTGCTTTTAGCTATTGTTTGAGTTGAGTTTTAAAGGTGGGATAAGTGGAGCATTCTCTTATTGAAGGCGGTAAACTGTTTCAGTATTTAGTTCACTTCATAGAAAGTGTGTTTTGTCCAGAAGTGGTTCTCTGATGTGGGACCACACAGCGGCCTCTAGAGGTGCTGGTTCAGACACCACCCTGAGTGTTTGGTGTAAAAAACTCAGACTAGGAGGAAGGGCAAGTCTAGGTCAGTGTTTCTTAACTCTGGTCCTTGAGGCCCAGTGTCCTGCATGTTTTAGATATTTCCCTCTTCTAGCACACATGCTTCAATTAAGGATCAGCTCATCATCAAGGTCTGCAGAAGCCTGATAACGACCATCAGGTGTGCTGGAACCGTCTCGGACGGTTGTAACTGGCAAGACAAATCTACCTACCAATAAAGTCACCTTGAACCTTGGAAGAGGGAAACATCTAAAACATGCAGGATGCTGGGCTTCGAAGACCAGGGTTAAGAAACCCTGGTCTAGGTAGCACCTAGCAAATAAAACATACATATCTTCTCAGGACTTGTTTGGAAACAATGTGATACAACAGTTTTTTCAGATGCATTTTTTTTTTTTTTTAATATTTAATGGTTCTTTACTGTGAATAATGTTTTTGTTTTTTTTGTAAGTAAAGCTGTGAAACTGAGTTTTCTAGAACATTTCCTTAACTGAGAACATGTATGTTGTATAGTGTCCAATAGAAAATATTGATTCTCAAAGAAAACTAAAGGTTTTGTGACAAATCTGTTGGGGTGGACTCATTTATGCTGAGCACTGTTTACACTGTGGTGATTAAATGAAAGTGTTTTTTTGGGTTTTTTTTAAATCAAGGATTTTAAGGAGTTTTTTTTAAAAGTGATTCTGTTATTTTGATTATATTCACACCAACTTGAGATGAACATACACTATGTGAGAGTATCACAAAATGCAAAAAATACTTTAACAGCAGCAGCAAGTGTTAAAAATAACCTAACCTGTTAAAAATTCTGTAAGTTAAATTTCACTGCATTTGATATTCTTTTGATGTGGCTCTTGAAACAGAATGTTGAATCCAATGTCACCCCAAGATACTTAGTCATTAATTTCTTCCTAATTTCTGCACAAATTTTGTAACTTGGCTCCTTATTTGACTTGATTTATTTCTCATGTGTAGGTGGTGCAGCTTCTCAGTCAAGTGGAGGCCCAGAGACTTGAGGTGGTCAGAAAAGAGGAGGAGCTGACTTTGGTGAGTCAGAGGTCAAGGCGGGACCAGGAAGCTCTGCTGGAGGCTCGGGCCCAGCTGGAGAGCCTGGAAGCACGGATGTCAGAGGTCCAGGAGCAGCTGGAGAGAGAGGTGGAGAGGTGTAAGCACCTAGAAGAGGAGAGGGACAGACTGGAGGAGAGACTGAGCCGACATGGAGAGGAGCGAGGAGAGAGGGAGGGGAGTGGAGGTCTGCAGGCCGACGCCCACAGCGTGAGTAACAGCTACAAGACGCTCAAGAAGGCCTATTGTTTTATATAGTTTTTTTGTGCTTCCATTATAATTTTTTACTTAGATGAAGGTAGTAACACATTTTGTAGAATTGAGAAGTTGCAGTATACATTTAACTCGTACACTACATGAACAATATTATTGGGACATTTTTAATTTGGCATTTTATTGCTAACGGAGAGCTGGACTACAAAACAACAATGATAAATGTCATAGTATAAGCTTCTCTTGTGATGAATAGTATTTCAGCAAACACTTGTAGTTTGTCTTTAGGGTTAATTTTGTTTGTTTTAAACCACAAATAACCATCTGGTTTGTTCAAGTTTCACCCAGGAAGAAACGGGTTTAAAAGAAATATCATTTTTTATTATGATTACATGTTAGATCAAGAGCAATGGAAAGTGGATGTGAAGTCTTCCAATATTTTTGTAAAATTAACAAAAAAAATGTACCAAGAAAATTAAGGAGGATGACAACAGGAACAAAATGGATACAAAAAAAATTAAGGATATTCTGTAAGATTCTAAAGATTTATGAGGAAAAAGCCTTGGAATCTTTCTCAAATGAATGTTGTAAATTTATAAGGGGAAAAACATGTTCACTATAACTATAATGTCCTATCAAGCAATAATAAAAAAAAATTGGTAAACAATGAAATAAAAAAGTTTACTGTTGTAATAGAAGATAGGTCAGAGCTACTTTGCATTTGGATTCCTAAGACAAGCGCTCATTGCACAATAATATTTTCATTAAATGAAACTTTTACTCAGACACTGTTTCCGTTTTTCTGGCTCCTCTGTTCATTGACAAGGTCTAAATCTAACCTGTCAAAACATGCCAATTAAGAAGACATCACCATATGATGTGATCTGAGATTAAAAGTTTAGCCAAATAGTAAATAAAATGTTTTGTTTTTTTTTTTTTTATATGGACAATAGGCTCAGTGGCAGAACGAGACCTCTGACCGAACCAAAGACTGGGTTTTCCAGCAGAAGAGCACAAACGTTCCTTCAGCTGGTTCCAGCATGTTCCCCAACCCAGAGGTCACTGCAGCAGGTGGCGGTTTACACCACGGGCCCTGGCGCACAGTTGATAAAATCCTCAGCAAACTCCACCTCATCTCCTCCAAGGTCCAAAACATGGCGAGCAAGACAAGTGGAAGGTATTCGGCATAATACGATACAAAATTTATGATCACAGCGCATCACATATTGGAACATGAATCGTAATGTTTGTAATTTATTGGAATTCACGTTTCTGTGCAGGTCGACATCAGAAATTGACTCTGAAGAGTTATCATGGGTCCAGTCCCACATTGATGAGGTCATCACTATGCTGCAGCAGCACCCTGGTCTACCCACCATCCCTGAGGTCAGAACTGATAGTTCTGTGTTCAAATTATCACAGTTATCTGTTGAGATACATTTGTGGGTCCAGGTTCAGATTATTTTATTTATTGTTTGCTTCAGGGCAAATATTATATATTGGTCTGTCTATCTGTCTCTGTTTGTCTGTCTGTTTCTCTGTCTGTATGTATGTATTCCAACGGTCACATTTCATTCATTAATATCAAACCAAGACCAGTTGAGAGTCCATATTCTCTAGTCAACTTGATTAGTTTTTTCCAATAGTCGCCAGAGTTTAAAAATGGATATTTCACCATAAGTTCCATCAAAATCATCGTATCAACTTCATACCAAAGCCAAATTATGCATTTTTCTATTCTGTATCTGTTGGTATGCATCATGATGTCATTAGGGTCACGTCCTCATTTACTCCCCAGTGTAAATATCAAATGGCTGTAATATCGCCAGTATTCATCTGATCAAACCAAAATTTATCATGCAACCTCTCTGTCCCTTCTCATATGACAAATTTCACAACTCTAGGTTGCATGACTCCTGGTTGCTATGGTAACATATGTGAAAGGTGTTTATCCTTAATAACTTCCCTTATGTTCATTGTAGTGATTTCCAACTAATGCCAAATTATTGGAAATTCAATTCTCTATCCATTACCTCCGGCAAATACACTGCCTATGGCAGTTTTATATCTGAATATACATTGGTTTTGCAGTCAGATGATGATGACATCCTTTTGACATTCTTCAAAACACAATGACACAAGTTAACTATAGACATGATACAATAAAAGTTCAATTTCTACCGGTCAGGACATAAAAGATAAAAAGAATGACTGTGATAAAAGATAAAAACATACCTGTGGAGTAAGACCAAGTTTAAAAGAATTTTGAAGACGTTAAAAACCCAATAAAAAGACGTTTAAAACACAGTCCATACCTACATAAATACAAGATAAGTTCATAATGTGTGTAATGTGTTTATTCTGTTTTTTTCAGTTCTTGTATATTATTTACATTCCAACCCTAGTTCTGTTTGTTGTACGTTTTACACTTTCAACCCCCATACTACTTTTTATTGTTAGTGTTTCCTTATAAATAATCTGCCAGACCTCCTGTACATAAATAATCTAATCTCACATTATGTCTGTTTTTTTTGTGACTATATTTTAATGATGAATCAGCTCTGATAATCTTAACATGTTTGTTTTTCTGAATGATGGACATGTGTTGAGCTGTGTGTTTGTGGTTGTGTTTCCTCAGAGTGCGTCTCTGCTGGCAGGAGGCTCGTCCAGCTCGTCCAACTCACTGACGGAGCGGCTGCTGAGGCAGAACGCAGAGCTGACAGGTTTTGTCAGCCGTCTGACCGAGGAGAAGAACGATCTGAGGAACCATACGCTTCGACTGGAAGACGAGCTCAGACGCTATCGACAGGCTGGACTGGGATCAGGCAGTGTGAGTACAGATGGAACTGCACCTTTGTAATCCAGTAGGAAGCTGATATTAAGGTTATGCTTTGTGCCAAATCAGATCAAATCATTTTCTTGTTGGCATCTGTCTGGTGATGTGATGTATTTTGACTTATTCCCTCTTTTTTTTCTCTACAGTCGACCAGTAGGCGAGGCACAGTGAAGGTTGACAACGCAAGTCTGCTGCTTTCTCAGGAGCGGGAAGCCTGGACTCGAGAGAGGATGCGTCTGGAAAAAGCCCTAAATCTGGCCCAGACCCAGGTGGCCCGGCTCAGGGCAGAGGTCAGGACTGAGACCCTGCGGGAAATAAGTGGACCTGAGGCCGACAACGCTGCTCTCAAGGTTAGTCATTGATGGAGACGCATGAAACAAAACACAACACATCTGTAAAAGCTGTGGAGTACTTCAGTGACTGTATATATAGGATGGGTGTGACTCAATGAGTATTAATGAGAATCTAGATCATATAATATACAAATGTGCATAAATTAAGTCAAGTTTAAGAACACCATCATGAGCATGAAGTCAGTTAAATAAATTCCTTCAAATTGCTGCTTTCAGGGTCTGCTATGAATCATGTGGCAGATATTAATTAAAAATAACATTAATGCACTCACTTACAGTACTCGAGTGTGTCAGTTTTCTTACTCCACCTTATGTTTCCTCCACCTCGTGTCTCTCTCCAGAGGATGTACGGAAAGTACCTGAGGTCGGAAAGTTTCCGCAAAGCACTGATCTACCAGAAGAAGTATCTGCTGTTGCTGCTGGGCGGCTTCCAGGAGTGTGAGGAGGCCACACTGACGCTCCTGTCCAGGATGGGGAGTCGACCGTCCGTCTCCAGCCTGGAGTCGCTCAGCCAGCGCCGACGGGGGCTGATGCGCTTCCGATCTGCCGTCCGAGTCTCCATCGCTCTGTCCAGGTCAGCAGCGGAGCTCAGCACTTAAGTTTTAGTGTTGTTTACTTTAGTTTAGTGAAGCTTATTCTCTTATTTGTTTGTTTGTTTCATTAATATAATTAAACAAAGACACAGATAAACAAAATCTGCTTTTACATGTCAGCAAATTGACCATATTATGAATGAAATAGCCTTTAACAAAATACTGTAAAAATGACTATTTACAATAGTAATTTCAAACACAACTGTGAAATCAACCATACTACAATACCTTTTTAACAATTACTTATTTGTAAAAAAAAAAAAGTAAAATAAACTTTTTTTCATGAATTCTCTTTTTTTAAACCTCACAGCCAAGCATTTTAGGGAAAAAAAAAAAAAAAGTAAAATAAGCATAAAAAATTTCAAATAACCAACAAAAAAAAAACATTTTAGCTACCCTCTCTATACCTCTTTAGCCAAATTTCCATGTACATTTTTTGAAGTGGATAATATTTATATGTTCATTCAAATTGTCCACAAATTCATTCCTATAATGTCATGCCCGTGTGTTTCATTGTGGTTCATAACTTGAGTTTTTTGGGTTTTTGTTTTAATTCTTCCCTTAAATTCTACCCTAACTGTTGAACATCGTGATAGACTTGTTTCTTTCGGTTTTCCTTCAGGATGCGATTCCTTGTTAAGAGATGGCACAAGGCGACAGGAATGAGCTCCACAACTACTGTGACTAAGAACGGTGGAGGACAGACGATAGGTACCCAAACATCTGAGTTATGACTTCAGGATGTCAGAGAATGTGTACGAGGTGATGCTAAGACAATGTTTGTTTGTGTGTCTCAGGTACAGAGGCGAGAGACTCACCTTATCTTCACCCAGGCAGCGTTGAAATGTACAGAGACAGAGGAAGTGGAGGAGGGGGGGTCTCCAGTAGCAGAGGCCGAAGTGGACGTGAATCCCCCAGATCCGCCATGTCCTCCACCCACCACAGGTACCCACTGAGAATATGATGATCCAGAAACGAGAGAGACTTTTAACAACTTATGATGTCATAAACTTTACATTTAACACATAACTAACTATACATGTAGTACATTTAAAAAAAACAAAAAAAAACAAACCAACTCAGAAATGTTTTTGTGTTTGAGGTGTAAATGCATAATCTACATCAGGGGTGTCAAACTCATGTTAGATCAGGGGTCACATACAGCCCAATATGACCTGAAGTGGGCCGGATCATTGAAATAATAACATAATGATATATAAATAATATCAATTACAAAGTCTGTATGTGTAACTTCTATGTTTTAGAGTGAAACTACCCTTTAAAAAATTTTTAAAAACATGAACAAAATGAAATTTAAGAAAGTGCAATTTTAACAATTTATGCCATTATTTTGCCTCAGCTTCTCATTTTCTCATTTTCATGTTTGTTACAACTTACAGATCACAGTGGATCTATAAATACTCAAAAAATTTAATAACAAGCAGAATATTGTTAAAATTGCACTTAATTAAAATTTTTTGTAAAAGACTAATCTGTAAATGTAAACATTTTTGTATCATTTAACTTTTTTTTTTTACACTAAAACAAAGACAAAACTTTGCATGTTTCATTCTTTATGGTTTATAAGTTGATAGTATTTACTGGTCTAACCCACTTTAGTTTGAATTGACCGAAAAATATTTTAATATCCTTGTTGTTAATATCTTTAGTATAATTTTTGTATTTCACTAATTCATCCCAGGGGCTGGATTGGACCCTTTAGCGGGCTGGTTTTGGCCGCTGGGCTGCATGTTTGAGACCCATAATCTACAGCAAAATATTTCTACATTACACATTTGTCACATCTCACATGGTAACCCATCTTCTTTTTTTTTTTTTTTTAACTTTATTGCCATTATCAACAAAAGACAGGCAATTAACAACACACGATTGCCTTGAAAGCAGCCCTCACATACATAATGTACATGTTTGACATTTAATCATACAATAAAATACAAGACAAAAACAAAATAAAATACAAGAAAAGAAGAAAAAGAAGGGAAACAGAAAAACGCATAACAAAATGCCTTTCATGCATACATCCTCCATGTGCACACCCCTCAGGGTTACAACAGCCCATCTTCTTCTAAGAACAAAAATCATTCAAATAAATGTAGTATTCATAGCACGTTAAATGCACGTTTTATTAGTATTCAGGTTGTTTTTAAGTGACTCCAGGTTTTGAGCAGGTGCATAAATGTTTTCCAACATGTGATTAGTGTTCTTGTACTTGAGGTGAGTCTTGGTCTTAAAGGCCTTGAGACCACACTTTGGAGATCTCGGCCTTGTCTTGGTCTTAGATGAAGAAGGTTCTGGGTTAAATTTCAAGACCACAAGGTGTAGGGATGTTACTACATTGTTGAGGGGGATACTGGAATATTTTCTTCCTCCAAAGGTGGGCTCGACAGAATAAAGCATGAGAACCACCACCTCAAACCATATCGATCTACAACATGTGAAATAATTGGTTACAGTTATTTGTCTTTTCTGGTCTCGGTCTGGACCCCTTATGGTCTTGGTCTTGATTCCATCTTGATACTTTGGTCTTTGTGGTTTTGGTTTGTCTTCATTACGACAAAGAATGTGATCATAAAAGCCTATGTTTTAAGTGTTTAGAGGAAGAATGTTGTGGAAGGCAAAGGAAACTCGGCTTGTTAGTTCCGTTTGTGAAAGTGTCATTTCCTTTATGACATTTGTGCTTTTCCTGCAGGTTTCACATGTCTGGAGACCACGGAGCTCTGACCTGTTCACACCTACAGAGCTACGACCCCGACCGAGCGCTCACAGATTACATCTCCAGACTGGAAGCCCTGCAGAGGAGGCTGGGGAGTGTGACATCAGGTAACAAATACCATGGATTTAATCAGAAACATGACAAATTTCAATATTTAACATTCATTTTATTGTCTCACCATGTAAAGGAGGTCACAGCAAGACAAAAACATGGAAGATCATTAATTTAACCAGAAAAAGTGAAATTTAAAAAGTGCTTTAAGTTGCTACAATTTAAAATAAGTAAATAATGGCAAATTAAAGGGAAAGAAAAAAAAAAAAGGGGAGGGAATTGATTACACTGTCTCAAATAAATCCATCAACAGTTTCCATTTATTGCAAAATGTATTGAAGTTTCCCTGTTTTGAGTATCTCATTGTCGCTACTTTAAAAAAGGACACATAAAAAAAGCAGAGTTTTTCCAACTTTATGGGTCAGGGTGTATAGGTTTTGATGTTTCCAGACGTTCTGACCGTCATTTCCGTGTCTCCTCAGGTGCTTCTTCATATGCTCAATTGCACTTTGGCTTGAGACGATAGATGCTGAGAAGTTACTGGCTTGAAGAAAACTCAGTTGCCTTTTCCTGTGCTGAGCGCTCTGCTGTTTTCTATCATTCTGCTGTGGACTGTATCTTTCCATGTGGACCAAAACACATTTTTTATTAGTGTACGACATCTTGTATCCAGGCTTTTTTGTCGCCAGCACTTGAAAAACAGCGATGTTTGTAATTTAATCTGCCTCTTTGTTGTGGATGATCTACAATCATGTATATTTGTCGACTGCTAATTTAAAACTTGTGATTAATTTATATGTTTGTGTTGTATGGGTGGAGCATCATGTAGAGAATGTTTGGGTTTCTCATCGAGGAGGCTGCTACTGGATATTCTACACTACACTGTGTTTTGTTTAGGCTGGACAGACTACAGAGGACATTTGTAGAGAACGTATTTTTGTAAAGCGTAGGAGCTTTGAATTTTCTGGGTATTTTGTCAAAAACTGAAATAAAGAGGATTACACTATTTAAGACCAATGTGTTTGGAACATTTCTTTGTATCAAAGTCTGAATCCACTTTATTTACGATGGAAAACATGGTCATTTGAGCCCACAACTTAAGTGTATATATTGACAGAGCTTACGTCAATGTTTATCTGATGGAGGTAAGAAAAAATAAGTCGCACAACATTATGTGCAATGACATTGAAACTCAACACACACAGCCTTAAAGGATCTATATCTACCGAGGTTATTTTCATTAATGAAATCTAACGAAATGACAAAAACTAGAATTTAAAAAACCTTTTAATTTAAATAACTAAAAACTGTCAGTAAAAGAAAAATTATTACTGAAACTATTGTGTGTGTGATAAAGTAACTAAAACAAAAAATTATGTATAAAATTCCCTTAGTTTTCATCTTTGTCAATATAGGATTGATATGAAATTGATTTATTTTTCTTAAGGAATTTTAGCTGGTGGCACCATATGGCACTTCACAGTCTGTCACTTCTGGTCACTTATCTTGAAGAGTCGACTTTCATCCCCATGATAAAAGATACAAAAAAACTAATACTAAAACTAAGCATTAAAAAAAAAAAAAAATAGCAACCCTGCTCTAAAAACAAAACAGAGAAAAAGTCTACACTATAATGAAACATCCAAAACATAACTTTCATATCTACTGTCAAATATTGGAAAATAACCTAATACTATCAGTAGTGTTTCAAATAAAGAGTTGTGAAATTCTGCCACAGGTGACAATATATTGTAGAGATTAACTAAATTTATACATCGTCATAAGTCTAAAAACAGAGCTAACCATCAGCTGATGCAGCACATGATCATAAGACACAGTGGTATTATGAGACTGTCAAAATAAGCGTCCATGAATTTTAGTTTAAAGAAAAAAACTTGATAGTATAATACAGACGAGTGTAAATGAGCTTTTTCCTTACTCTGACAGTGAGTGATAAAGTGTCTGGGATACATAGTATTTATTCTTTGATTTTGTCCGTAGTGTGTTCTGTTACTTGACTACCTCCTGCTGGTGAGAGTGTGTAATAACAGTACTACACAGAACTATAATTCTCATTAACACAAGGTTCAGTAGGAAAAAGCTCCTCAAAAACATCCAGTATGTCCATTTGCCCTGTTTGTTCTGAGTGTGGACTGTAGAGTGTAGACCATGTGTCTGACAACAAGTGCTGAGATTTGGTGATTTTTACATAGTTCAATTTTTTTTTTTTTTTAAATTAATTTGATAGATGATAATCCCATCTCTGAGTCTTATCAATTGACTCTTGAGCAATTGTCTGAGTTAAAAAGAAAGTAGCTACACATTTTTAACATCAACTGTTTTATTGTCTTAAAGTTTTAACAGTGAAGAAAATAAGGTTCTGGTTTCCAGTGTCATAGCTTTTCTTATGTTATTTGTTGTCATTTATTATTCTATCCTTGACATTTTTAAGTGAAAATCATGTATTTTCTGTATTTAATTCATTGATTATGTAGATGTTCATAAAAGCTCAGTGGATTCAATGTCTATATATGAAAACACATAAAACTGAAGCAAAAGTCATGTTTTTCTCAACAAAATGCATCATTAACTGAACATAAAAACAAGTGTCTACAACAACTATTCATTAAAGTATGATTAAATGATGAATCAGTTTCGGAAGATGACGGTGCTTCCATGTTCACTACAGAAAATCCACAGGTCCAAATGGGTCATAACTGATGCTACTGAAAAGCAGATAAAACTGCATTTTACTCAAATTATTTACATGTATTGACAGAATTGTTGGTTTTAAAGTGAACACCAGCAGCTGTTTTGGTCTTTGAAGGTTAATCAGAGGAGTATGATTCCAATGGACACATTAGAGGAGGTTCTCAACTGGATTCCTGATTCACACCTCTACAACAGTAAAAATAATAAAAACAATAATAGCTGGAATCTGTACAGCACTCTTCATAAAACCCAAGGACACTTTATGTAGCAGACTGACCACAACAGAACCAAAACAAGGACTACGTACAGTCGAGAAAAAAATTAGACCATCAAAAGTCATCAAAAAGTTATGCAATCCAGTCCTAACTCCTGTGTGTATCATGTGACTAAAACAGACAGAAAACATGGAATGAATTAAAGCACTGTTTTTTTCAGTACAATGTCATAGATATTGATCTAAGAACTGATGTGATTTTGGTTATTATCAAGAAAATCATGGAAAATGGACAGACATCAGCTGTTAAATTAAACTCTGATTACCTATTTTTGTTGTTATCATTATATTTGTCCAAACAAGTGTACCTTTAATTCTACCAGGCATTAAAATGAACAAAAAATTGAAAAAAATAAAGGGTGGCCTAATAATTTTTCTGCGACTATAAACAACTACAGAGAAAACAAAGGGAGAACCAAGCTGAAGCACTGAGTAAGTTTGTGACCTATAAATAGAACATGTCCAAGGATAAAATATTACACATATCATCCAGAGGGTCAGAGAATGAGGCGTAAGGTCGTCTATTGTGATTACATCCTATGATTCAGATGCTTTTGTGCGTCAGGAGTAACAGTGAGATGTTAAACATACTCTACAATGTTCATCATTTCCTATGGGATGGAGATCATCTTTATTTTGAATGTGGGTTTTGTTGTATTTCTTTAGTTACAGGGGTCTGTTGTGGGTACAGAGCTGGACTCACTGGCTACTGTGGTGGAGAGGAGTGGTTAAACTCCACGCCATCCTGAACAAATAGGGCATCCTCTGCACAGCACTTTCACCAAGCAGAGGAGTGTGTTCAGAGATAGGCTCCGCCCCCTGTCCAGCCACAATAACAGGCTCACAAACTCTTGATCCCTAGGCCATAAGACTTTACAACACTGTCCAGTCAAAAAATGGGAAATGAGCATAGTCCTCTCTCTCTCCAAGGGGCCC
>JAPTGZ010000003.1:40516312-40530146 GCA_029814645.1 Fowleria isostigma | reverse complement strand
TACGATACACACAAGAGTTGGTTCTTGATTACATTACCATTGTTTTTGATTACTTTTGATGGTTTAATAATTTTTTTATGCAACTGTACTGTAGACATGCTTATTTCTAAATTTAACAAGCTTAAAGATATTTTGTCAAGTGAAATTATGTTGCTGCAGATACAGGTATTTAGCTTGTTTTGAGTACCTTTCTCCCTCAGATTTATTGCCTTTATGTTTTCAGACGCCCTTTTTTTTGCAGTGTGAGAACAAATGTGTAAATTGTTGCAGAGTGATGGTGACATTGAAGGCTACACCTTGGAGTTTTGGTATCCTGATGAGAAAGGAGAGCAGCTAATTCTGACTGTATTATGTGAAGAAGTTGCCGACGGGGAGGGTGTTTCTGCACTAGACCCTCGCTCCAAAGGACAATCTGAGCTCGACTCAAAAGGACAGTCTGGGCTTGACTCGAAAGGACAGTTTGGGCTCGACCCGAAAGGACAGTCTGGGCTCGACCCGAAAGGACAGTCTGGGCTTGACCCGAAAGGACAGTCTGGGCTCGACCCGAAAGGACAGTCTGGGCTCGACGCGAAAGGACAGTCTGGGCTCGACGTGAAAGGACATTCTGGGCTCGACGTGGAAGGACAGTCTGAGCTCGACCCCAAAGGACAGTCTGGGCTCGACCCCAAAGGACATTCTGAGCTCGACCCCAAAGGACAGTCTGGGCTTGACCCTAAAGGACAGTCTGGGCTCGACCCTAAAGGACAGTCTGGGCTCGACCCCAAAGGACAGTCTGGGCTCGACGTGAAAGGACAGTCTGGGCTCAACTCAAGGTGCCTTAAACCAACTTCTGAAGTTGAAGCCCTCGAGGTGCACACAATGGCACAAAGTAAGGGATGCAGGTGACAGTAAATTCAATACCTGAGGAGTGTATTTGGATTTCAGAGATGACATCTGGTCTTTTTTCAGATTGTGATGTTCCCATGTCGGAGCGGGTGACCTGTGGCAACTTGAACATATCACCTTCAGAATGTCAGAGGAGGGGATGCTGTGTCTGCTCCTCTACATCGTCCTGCTTTTATCCAGTGGATGGTAAGACTTTGGAAGGAGACAGTGTTAATAAATGAATGCCATCTCCACATTGGTTAAGATTTAGATCCTTCACTTCTTTACTGCATATCATCTGCTTAAAGTAATTGTGCAGTGAAGTTGGCAGTATTATATCACACAGAATGATTTATTCTTTTTTTTTTTTTAAGTTTTGCTGTTGATAGTCTAATCTACAGTAATGCATCATGTTTGTTGTCCCTCCTGTGAAAACAACATTCTTTGGCTTCCTTTTGTTTCTGCAGATTTGCATGAGGATACATCTTTTTATATGTATGTATTACAAGACCAAAAAAAGGTCAGGAAAAAGGTGCTCAATATTAAAACATAAATCAGGACTAAATATTCTCTACAGGTCAAAGTTAGTGTTTGGTGTGATGTCAATTTTATTTTTTGCATCTAATATCTTGAATTAACTGGAATTTTTTATACATAATTTTGTCCCACATTATACTAGGCTTCCTTTAGAATGCTCAGATTTCTGTCAGAGTACATACATACATAGTGATGTTCGACTTAAACTTCTTGTTGTTGTCTTCTCATGTTTGACTATGTAACTTCCATTATCTACAGTTTCAATTGCTGATGTACACAAACAAAACGAATCACATGAACCTGTAGACTACACATAGGGGAAGACGTTGAAGTATTGGGAAGAAATCAAAGTGTGTTAATGCCATTTCTCATAACTGAATTACTGTTATCTGATAAAGCAGATCAGATTATCCTGTTTACATGACCACTTGAATGATCTGATAACTCTGTGATCAGAGTATTGGTGTGCATGTAAATGGACCCTCCTTAACACTGAAAGGGACATTTTATCTTTTAGTTTGTCTCCAAATCAACACATTTGAAGGTTCTTGGTTTTCACTGGACAGGGAGAGGCACAAAGAAGCAGCAGTAAAATGAATATACATGAAGAACCATTAGTTTTCTATTCTTCTCTCCACAGAGTGCACTTCAGATAAACACTTTGTCTTCCGTATTTACCATGACTCTGCATCCATGTCCATCGACCCCAGAAAACTAATTATTCCCGGAACCAACTGTAAACCAGTCATTGTTAATGAGAAGGTCGCCATTTTCAAGTTCAAAGTGACAGAATGTGGAGTCCATGCATATGTAAGTAGAGGCTGATGTACACAACGTGATCTACACTTCAGTTCTCAGGGTATAGCAAGAGGAGTTGACACAAGATTTTAACATGAAACATCCTCATCTTGCAGCTGTCATTTTAAGTAGAGTAGTTAAATGTTTGATTTAGACATGTGTCTTTGATGCAACGCAGAGCTGTATTTTATCATCTAACAGATGAGCTCATATAAACTTACAATTAACATATAATGTGTCAGTTGGTGATGTGGGCTTGTTGCATTTTTTTAAATGCACAAATTTGACCATACATTTAGTCATTAAGCTATTAACCCTAAAAGACCCAGTGTTACTTTAGTTTCAGTTGTAAATGAATTTTTATCTATATTTACTATAGATACCACTTGTTGTAATATTCTGTATTTTGTGTTTTGTCAATGAAAATCAGGTATTTTCCTACATTTACTGATGTAGATGTTCATAAAAGCTTTGATTTAAAGTTAAGGGTTGTTATATCAGAAACAGAGGACTGTACAAAAAGTGACTTTTTCAGTAAACATATCAATAACTCAACATAAACCCAGTGTGTCCATCCACTGTCATTGATCCAACTCCATGGGTTTTACTGGTAAATCAATATTGTAGAACAGTGTTCCACACGTCCTCAAGGGCCGGTGTCCTGTATATTTTAGATATTTCCTTCCAGCACACCTGGTTCAATTAATGATCAGCTCATCACCTAGCTCTGCAAAAGCCTGATAACAATATAACAGGTCCCAAGTCTGCTGGAAGAGGGAAATATCTAAAACATATAGAACACCAGAACATCAAAGACCGGATGTGAGGAGCGCTGTTGTAGAAGATGAGTTTCAACGGTAACTACAGAGGTCTCTGAATGTCCAAATAGGTCATATCTGATGATCATGATAAAATGACAAACTGTATTTTACACCAAATTTTTACATGTATCAATAGAATTAGTGGATCAACAGGTATTAGACAATTCAGATCAGTAGATGGTTTTGGTTGCTGGGGGCTGTTTGGGTCTTTATGGGTTTATACAACTTTAAGGGGAAAAACAATTTTAGTCATGTTCCTGCTATAGGTACAATGCAGATGTGTGTGCATATGTGTATATATGTATAATATAAAAAATAACTTTTTTGTTGCATGCCATCTAGCCACCAATGATGTCATAACTGCCAATACTGTAATACATTTATCTATTTTAAATGTGGTATATCCAATAACACAATTTACCAGTGATGTGATAAAGGTTTTGAGCCAATAATGTTTAAACATGAGAAAATATAACTTTTTTATTTGGATGTTCATTACTTATGTACTCTTTCTGCCATCTTGCCCCCCCCCAATCACAATGACACCACTACTATTTGATGTTTCCAGTAAAATATGCAATTGAAGGCTCCAGTAGGTGGCTCTCTGTATGGACTATTTACAACCTAGGAAACATAAACCTATCTTTGACAGACTATCGATGAGACGCAGATCTACTTGGCTGAAGTGCAAACTGTTATTCAAGCCTGGAACCTAAAGTATGGTGTCATTTCAAGAACTGATCCTTTAAGGTTAGATGCCCTACTTCTTCTCATTTCCAGTTTGAGGTGTTGGTGTGGTGCTTGTTTCCAGCCTGTTGTCTCTTTTGTTAACCCATGCTTTTTGTAGGTTCCTGATTGAATGTCGCTACAGCAAGTGTGAAGATAAGTCTCTGGTCAGTGTTTCCTACATGGTGAAGACGTCACCCATTGATCTGCCAACAGCAATCTTCGCCAAAGGCCTACATGGAGTTGTGTTGAGGATGGCCAAAGGTTGGGTATTTGTACATAATTCTAGACCAGTAATTGAACATCCTGATTAGAGCTGCAACTATTTTATTGCTAATGATTTGAGAAAATGGTTAAAGTTTAAAGCCATTGATGTCTCATTTGGTCTGCAACCCAAAGATGATCAGTTAGCTGTCATAGAGGAGAGAAAACAGAAAATAATGCTATTAAGCTTGTAATAGTAATTCTGAACTTTTTCTGCCTTATATAAATTATTGAATTCCATCAGCAAAATAACTGTTTGTAGTCAACTGCTAATTGCTTAACTGAAGCTTTCATCTTCAGGCTTTTTATTTTAGCCATGTTTGAGCATTTTACTACATCTTTATTACCAATTTAAGTAAAAATGGACAAGACCCTTGGATAAAGATTCAAGTTTCATTGTCATTCAACATGGTATGAGGAAGACAATTGCAATCCACAGGATCAATAGTGAATGAGCATTTAAAAACACACACCTGTAAAAATGGAGAGAATAGACAACTGAGCGCGCGCACACACACACACACACACACACACACACACTCAAAATGGAAAACACTAGCAAAGTGCAGATCATAAATGAGATGAGGAGAAATGACAGACTGTAACAGATTATTGCACATTATATGTAGTGTTCCATGTTATATTACAGTAATTGTACTTTGTTATATTGAATACACTGAGACTTACTCTTTAGTAATTGGTATTTTTAATAATAGCTCCATTTATGAATCATCATAGATTTAAACCAAGTAAATTGTCAGATTTTGTCTTAAATCTAAATTTTCCAGTTTCATTTGTCATGTATCTAAATCATGTGTAAATGAAATCTGTAAATTATGTATCTTTAGATGTGCTCTTAGACCAACTGATAAATCACTGTTGTCATAAACACAGAAAATTATCCTTAATTGCAGCATTACTTGATAGTAATCCAAACCTTTTCTTTGTAACAGATGAGACATATTCATCTTTCTACCCCACCTATCATCAGCCTCTGAAACACCTCCTTGGTAAACCAGTCTATCTAGAACTAAGCTTACACTCTCCAAAACCATACGCAGTGCTCCTCATCAACTACTGCATCGCTTACCCTCGCTCTGCAAGCAATGCTTTGGTGCTCATTTATGAAGGGTAAGAATGACGTCTTCAGTATGAACCTGATGCATGTGTATTTAAGTCAACTGTAAAACCTGTCTTGTCTCACCTATAACTTTATATTTTTTTCCATTCAGGTGTACCAACCCCCATGACCCAGATGTCGCCATCCTTCCAGTTGATGACCCTGTCAACAATCAGCACATCAGGCGGTTTAAGGTCACGACTTTCCAGTTTATGGATACAAAAACCAACAAGTACCTAGATGAAGAAGTGAGTACATCACACAAACGGGGCAAATTCTTCTCGGAAGAAAAGCTCAGAAGCTGAATTTGGATAATTTGAACAAATTTTTTTTAAAACCTATATCACTGTGCACAAATTAAGAATACAAAACAAATGATTATGGATTCAATTCAATTTTATTTACGTATATAGCCCAGTATCACAACAAGGTTGCCTCACAGGGTTTCACAGAATTTAAGCAAGACAAACAGTCAGTGAAACAAATGGAAAAAATGTCCCCTGTCCTTAGGCCCTCCTTCTCGGCAAGGAAAAACTGGATGGAACAGGATAGTGCAAAAATATTACATCTGTAGGTCAATGGTGTCGGGGGGCCATATACAGTCGTGGAAAAAAATATTAGATCATTAAAAGTCATCAGAAACAATGGTTATGCAATCAAGTACTAACTCCTGTGTGTATCATGTGACTAAAACAGACAAAAAAATAAAAGATGGAATGTCTAAAAGCACTGTTTTTGTCAGAACAATGCTATAGATATTGATGTAAGAACTGATGTGATTTTCGTTGTCAAGAAAACCATGGAAAATGGATAGATATCAGCTCTGAAATTAAACTCTTATGAACAATTTTTAGTATTTGCCCAAACAAATGTACCTGTAGTTGTACCAGGCATTAAAGTGACCAAGAAATTGAAGAAAACATAGTGTGGTCAAATAATTTTTTCTGCGACTGTACAGTCCAATATGGTCTCTACTGGGCTGGACCAAGGACATAACAGTCAAAAAAGTAAAAATACATTGTGAAAATGTTAAGATACAAAGTATCCTTTAAAAATTGTGGCTAAGATGAATAACCATGTACAACCTGTAATTTAAGAAAAGTCAAATTTTAACACTATTATGCTTCATCTTGTCATTTGCACATGTGCATTAAATTTGCAGAACACAAAGTACAAATGTTCAAAACATTTAGTAACAAACATTTTTTTTTGTTAAAATTACACTTCAGTCAAGACATGTCATGTTCAAATGTTCAAATGTGTTCAGGTTATTCACGTTTTTGTGAAAAGATAGTTTGTAAATGCAAACTTGTTGTAATTTTACTTTTTTCACTAAAACAAGAACATTTTGGAGTTGTCATTATTTATATTATTATGATAGTATTTTACTGGTCTGATCCAGATGCCCCTGCTTTAGCTAAAAGGAGTGTTGACTGTATTGTGAAGCCCTGGCCACCTCAATACAATGATTTATGCTGAAGTCTGATGAATGCTGGACAGAATAGATCATGTTACCAGTAGAGCAAGGGTTTAGTTAATTCAACTGCCCACATCAGCAAAGTGGTTCAATGTGATGCATGACATTTGTGATGGAAACGGAGACCACAATCTTCTTTTAGCCAAAATGTGGTGTTTGAATTTTTCACATTAACCTTATTGTCGCAGATCTACTTCATGTGCTCATCAGAGGTTTGCTGGTCTTCAGAAAAGACATGCCAACAGCGTTGTTCTGAAAAGGTGAGTCTCTAAGCTCTGCAAATGTACAATCATAATGATTCTAATATCTAAATAATGTTTTTATTTTTTTTCCCCAGCCACCGCCATTACAAGTACTTCCACCTAAAGGCACATTCACAGACTAACTCCGAAATAAAACATTTTATTGTACATGATCAGGGGTTGATGGTTTTTTTATTAAATGTGCAAATTATCCAGTATTTAAAGAGCAAATCCTTCATCATTAGACTACAGTGATCATGATGTCGCTTATTTTTGCTGAAATCTGTGAGGATAAACAGACTGGATCTTTATCAAGGGTGGATATTCTCTTCATCCAGTAAATAACATTAAAGGGGCTTTACAGTATGTAGTATTTCTGCCTTTGAATATTAAAAAATGACTTGTATATTCATTGTTGTTAAAATGATGAAATGTGTACAGGATTCCTGACAGGTAGACATAAACGTGACTGTTATTTATTGTCTTAATCTCGTACACTGTAGAATGAAATCAGAGTATGAGTGTGGTGGATGCCTCAGATTAAAGGTTAGGGTCAGAAGGTCACAGGTTTGACCTGTAAAAGCAAGGCCAACTTGTTCCAGCCTTAATATAATATATACAATAATCTAAATGGCACAAGCTTTCCATTCAGTCATCTCCCGGTAGGTATTATGAAGCAAAGGACACAAAATGGAACCTGTATAATTGGAGTGCATAGAATGTGTTTCTGATTTGATTCTGTTCTGCCAAAAATAAATCAAAATTAATGAAAAAGAAACAAATGTTTGTGTACCATGTGAAGAAAACGTTCTTTTATGGTGATAAGTTAATAACTTGTTAAAATTAACTTTTAGGATCATCACTTCTTTCCCTCTTATGCACCCCTGGGTACACTGTATCACTCTACACACCTGAGACCCAGCAATAATTTTTGCCCTCTGTAAGGTTTAATAATGGACATTCCTTTTAAAAATGTAAAACAAAATATATATATGGGAAAAAAACAAACTTGCATTCTGTTTCAAATCAAGTCGATGTAAAAAAACAAAACAAAAAGCAAAACCCCTACATGATGACTATTAAGATGCCTATTTGGTTGTCGTCATCAGTGTCTTCGCTGATCTGTAGCGCCCCCCAGAGGCCGGGAAAAACAATGGGGAAGGGGGCTCAGATGAGTTTATATATTAAATTAATATTTCAATTTATGCACGTCTAAAATGTTATGAAAGACTGAAATAACGTTACTTTTTTTTTTTTTTTTTAATCTTGTTTTGGTCCCAACTTTGATGCAACTGACAAAATAATTACTAAAAACTGTAAATGTATACAAAAAAATTACATAAAGCCACATAAAATAAAATGGAAGAAACTAAAATAAACCTGTTTCGTGACCTCTGGATGTAAAACCCTCTGGTCTCTGGCTCACGTTGGACCCCGACCCCCCTCCCAGCATGACCAAGCATCCGCCGCTCACCCACAATTCTTTGCGCGACGACGCACAGTCCCACTGCTACTGTTCGTGTCCGGTGACGCGTGGAAGTGTCGGGCTTCCTCACTGTTTTCTCGGGGAATTAAGAACACTTGTACACAGAGTTTGAGCTCCGTTTTTCTGGTCTGAAGAGCCCTGCGTCATCAGGAAACTGTGGTCAGGTGAGAAGAGTCACATGGAGCCGAACACCGACACTCATGTATGACCACCGCCATCCCATAATAACAGGCTTTATATGCAGCAGATCCACTCTTTACACACAAATACAACTGTCTCCTAATGGGTTACACATTCAGTTTAATGTAGAATAAACTCAGGCCTGTTCACTCCAGCTCCGTTACTTTACACCAGTGTCTACTCTCATTCCATGTTCACTGTTTATGTGTGAGATTATGGGATGAAATGTAAGAAATAAACCATGACTGTAAAGTTCACATGAAACTAGATGACAAACTTGGAATTTTGACGAGTCAATGACTTACTACTCGGTTAAACGCATCATAAATGGTGCATAACTCGTGCATTGTGGGTAAAATTTGAAAGAAGCACCTGCACTAGTCTTTGTGTTTACATGAGGTTACCATAGTATTTACAAAAGCAATGATCTGAAGTACCAATGTTAAGGTGATTATTTATTAAGATAAACAAGTTATATGTTGTATTTGACTTAAAATGTAGTGCTTCAACGTGTGTTTAGGTACTTTTCTAATATGCTCAGCTGAGAAGTTGTAAACACGACCATTAAACCAGTGCAAAAAACTGATAATTTTAGTATCACAGGATGTAAAACAGGTTTAATTTTAAACAGCAAAAGGTTGAGACTATTGTAAAGCAAATGTGTATTTTTGTTGGTGTGTGGGATTCTTTGTCAATGGAAGAGAAGTAAGTACAAATAGTTTGTAATTTTAACAAGTTTATAAAGAGAATAAAGAAGCTTTAGAAAAACATGTAATGAAATTGTTTTACTTAAGGATTTTGGATTTATTTTCATTGACTGTCATGTAAACTGTTTTTTACTGTAATAGTGACATATCTGATGTAAGCAGATGTAAGAAAGGGGCAGGTATAAGTTTTCTTCATCCCATTCTTTTCCAGTCATTGAGATTGGAATGAATAAAGTGAAATGAAATGAAATTAATTTATAATGGTAATCTTCTTTTAATGTAACACTTCGGCAAAAAGTAGTTAACAATATGCCTTGGCAAGACACTTAGAAATAAGTGGAAGAAGTCACCAAACTTGGATGAAACTGTAATGGAACTGTCATAAAAGATGAATAAAGGAAAATGCAGAATTAAAGTGGGAATTAACCCAGATACTTAAAAAGAAAAGTAAAAAACTAGTAAGATTAATACTCAATCCTGTTAGAAATTTCATAAAAAACACTTAATTTTCCTCTTGTCTTCCCTTATCCAGGCTGACACTGAATAAAAACTTTGCTTAATGTCCTGTAAAAGAAAAGATCTTCAGTAAACTTGGATATACACAAATAAGAATGACACGCACCAGTCACAGTATGCAGATCACAAATAACTAAGACAACAGGAAAGGACATGATCTTAATATCAGCAACATGTTGATTATTGGCATTGATTTATTTATGTTGACTTAACTCATTAATCGTATAATTTAATCACATAAAGCTGTGAGTAGTTGTTATAGGCGCAAGATAAAGGTGAAGGAAATGGAGCACAATAATAAAAAATAGAAAAAGCATCAAATAGTAATAAAATAGTTCAATATTATTAAAGTTGTCCATGTGTGAAACTTATACTACTATCATAAAAGTTGTTTGATATAATCGATGCTGCTGATTTGGCAGCTGTTGTGAGATTTCCCCATCTGGTTTGTAATTTCCTGTAAAGGATCAATAAAGTATCTATCTATCTATCTAGATGTTTTAAATTATTTTAGAAAGCAGTTGCTAAAATAGTTTACAAAGTGCTTTAAAAAAGCACATAAAACAATGGTAGAAAAATGCACAGTCACGTAAAAAGACAAGTAGATAAATGAGAAATGAATGGAAAAACTATTGATGGGTGCATAAAAATATAGCAATGCCAGACTTGATTGTTGAGTCAAGAAAATCAAATTAACTTAATTCATAATGAATAAAAGGAACAAAAATTCAGAGGGGATATCAAACTTTTCAGCCTAGTTTTGACCATCAGCTGGAGGGTAATCAAATGTCTGTTCTATTTTAATGGAGTAATAAACCCTCTTTTTTTTATTTTTTCTTTTTTTTTTTTTTTTTTTAAATAACAATGCCAGCACAACTTCCTGTGAGCCTGACAGAAGCCCCGGATCCAGCAACCGTCAGCAGGTTTGCAGGAGGCGTGGTCTTTGTCTTTACATAAGACAGAACTGGCTGGAGATCGTCTCACTCCGCTCTGTTCAACCCTCAGCTCCCGGCAAACATGGCTCATCTCCCCGCTCTGTTCAAGTATGTGGATGACCACCAGGATGAATACGTGGAGGTAAGACTCTGCTTCGTTTCTACGGGGATTTTTATCATAAATTCTCTAAACTCTGCAGTGTGTGTCGTCACAGTTGTGTTGAAACTGGAGCAGTGCTGTATCTGTTAATGTTTGCCAAATGTCATCAACATAAAACCACTGTTACACTTAAAACCTCACCTTAACTGTATCTGTGGTTGCATTTTATCAACGCTGTGATGTGCTGTGACCTGCCACATCTGGTTTCAGTTTACTGTTAGAATGAAAACTGAGCAATAAAATTCTAAAACCTGATATTCTGCATTCTTATAGGGCTTTCTCTTCTGTTATAAGGTTTTTGGCAGCTCCCAAGCCATTTTAGGCACAAAATAGATGTAAAAGTGCAAGTGAGATTTTCTGGTTTTACTTTAAAGTGTTTATTATATGCTGTAGTGTTTCTGTATTTCACTTACAGCTGTGGAGATCAAAATGCCCCAACCTGATGTGTAATTTTTATTTCATTATTATATTTATAAGTTGTATTTAACCAGAAAAAATGACTGTGAGGTTAAAATTATCTTTTGCATGAGTGTCCTAGCCAAGACAGCAGCAACAGAAGTAACAGTGTATAAGTTTCAGTCGTACAAATATACTAAAAAGATGCATAAATGCTATATTTTTATTGAACTAAAGTACAAGATATTCAAGAAACTTTATTAGCACAAGGCATCAGCATGATGAAATTCAAGGTGCTCTTCCGGTCGGTGCAAATTGATAAAAGAAAACATAATATATTAAAACAAACAAAAAAAAAAACCCTCAAATGTACACTAAGTCTCCCCCAAATTATGGGAAAATGCTGAATTCCACAAAACTATTTACCTGCGCAATATGATAAATATGATTTTGATTTGGTCGCAAATGCAAGATTAGTGTATCTGTTCAACACAATAGTTATTTTGTAATTGAGCTAAATGTACAAACTGTGATGCAGACATACACAACAATACCAGGGTTTTTATAGGATTCCATGAATTTAGATGCAGTCTGTGTTCTAACATTTTTGCAAGAATTTTGGATCATTATTATAGCCATGTCGACATACATAAATGTGGAAAAGGTAGATCAAATTATAAGAAAACTCCAACATCATAAAAGCTTAGAAACAAAGTAAGCCCACTGTGGCCAACTGTAACCATTAGATCTGAGTTACTCAAAGTACCTCGTATGCTGCACTGAAGCCTTGTAGTGGAAAGAAAAACGGTGAATATGGAGCAGGATGTACAGTCAGAGGAAAAAAAATTATTAGACCACCCTTGTTTTCTTTATTTTCTTAAATGCCTGGTACAACTAATAGTACTTTTGTTTGGACAAATGTAATGATATCAACAAAAACAGCTCATAGTTGTTTAATTTCAGAGCTGATATCTAATCCATTTTCCATGTTTTTTTTTTATAATAACCAAAATCACATCAGTTCTTAATATCTATGACATTGTACTGACAAAAACAGTGCTTTTAGACATTCCATGTTTTCCGTCTGTTTTAGTCACATGATACACAGGAGTTAGCGCTTGATTGCATAGCCATTGTTTTTGATGACTTTTGATGATCAAATGATTTTTTCCACAACTGTATGGATGAAGTATGAATGAATTCTTAATATTCTTCTCTATTCATTAATTTCATTAATTTCTTTTAAGGATTCACTTATTTGCACAAGTGTAAGACTTTTATTTATTTTATCTTGTGTTTTAGATGGTTTTGTCCTATAATTTTATGTCTGTTTTGATCAGTTCTAATATATTTATTCTTATTTATATTGTTTTGCCATGTTATGTATTTTATTTTATATGTTTGTACGAGACTTTAGACAGCTTGTATTGGCTTTTTTACATAAAAGAATTGTCTAGATTGGAAACAGCGTAATCCAACAGTTTTTTTCAGGTACATAATTTGTATGGAATGTCCTTTGCAGTGGAACTCTGGTCCCTTAAAGACAATAAAAATGCATTGCTGGGCCTTAATGAACTTTTCCTTGACCTTGATGATGATGATGATGATGATGCTGCTGCAGTTGAAGTCTTCTGAAACCCCTCCTCTGCCTGTGTTTTTGCAGCGTCTTAAGGACTGGGTGGCCGTGCAGAGTGTGTCTGCTTGGCCAGAGAAGCGCGGGGAGATCAAGAAGATGATGGAGATGGCCGCCGAGGACATCAAGAGACTGGGGGGGACAACAGAGCTGGTGGACATCGGTAAACAGAAGGTGAGAGCGACTGACCTCATATTCTTGCTGTGTTGATGTACTTAAATATAACACCAGTGTGTAGTGGTCTACAGTTAATCTCATCTGTTGACCTTGCAGCTCCCCAGTGGAGAGGAGATCCCCCTGCCGCCCATCGTCCTGGGTCGTTTGGGGTCAGACCCGGGTAAGAAGACCGTGTGCATCTACGGCCACCTCGACGTCCAGCCGGCCAGTGTCGACGATGGCTGGGACACTGACCCTTTCAAACTGGAGGAGAAAGACGGTAAGAAGAGACCTGGGGTTTCAGTTCTGTTTTGTTTGTTCAAAATCTCCCTGAAGCTGTTTTCATATGAATGAGATGTGTATCAGGTCAGAATGAAACAGAAAGTAAAGGTGTTTGAAAGAACAGTTTGTCTCTGTTTTTGCATTTAATGACAAAATTACTATGACTCAATATTTTTCATTGACAGTTCTTCCAGCTGGACTGAGTATTAATTAACATTAAATTAATTTACTGTAAATAAATCGATGCTAATAATCAACATGTTGCTGATGTATAGCATACTGTCACTGTTGTCAGTTTCATTTGTGTTTATCCAAACTTACAGAAGATCTTGTACTTTAATTTGACCAGAAAATACATTTGGAAAAGTTTTTATTCAGTTTTGGCCTAGATAAAGGAAAAGATGAGAGAAAAATGATGGGATATTTTTTTTTTCATTTTTTTTTCATTTCATTTCACTTCATTTATTTTGTTTCGAGCTCATGCACTCCAGGTACAGTGGCAATTTCATATACATGTACAATAATCAATACTTT
>JAPTGZ010000003.1:40470780-40485241 GCA_029814645.1 Fowleria isostigma | reverse complement strand
ACACACACACACACACACACACACACACACACACACACACACACACACACACACACACACACACACACACACTACTCTCCTTTCTCCTCTCTTTCACCTTTTTTCTTTTTTATTCCTTCAGTCATTTCTTCTGCCTCTCAGCCGTGAAATCTATTCAATCATTTTTGTTCGTAGATTTCTATTATGTACAGTGAGAGTGAAGTCCTACACTCTTATAAACTTTTCACATATGGAGTACAGGTGAGAACTGCAAAAATCAGAGGGGATTTATGATTTTCATGAAACATACTTGTTCATCCACATATAAACAGATGTCAAAACCTGCAGCAGGAAAGTTTCCAAAGAGACCCAGAAAGGAACAATGTGAAAACATAAGGCAACCCGCTGAGAACAAACATCTGTGGAGCCTCCCACTGTAGTATGTATTTCTGGGCTAAAACAAGGTTTTCAGTTTGATATCTAAGAAGTTATTCAACAAAGAAGCAGTGGAACTGAGTGGAAAAACTAAAACAATCTTTCTGTTCTCAGTACAAAAGGCTTAGCTTCACTGTTATATCCTGGGACATACTGATTATGAAAACATTGGACACTTCTCCCTTACTGCTGAAGGCTCAAAACTATTGTTACAATATGAAAGTATAGAAAATAATGCAATAACAGGAAATTCAACTAAGTTTGTAGATTGTCTAGTTCTCTTTTATGTGATTCTGTGGCAGTAAGGAAAATAGAACCACAGACTGTGTTTACGTGCACACTGCAAAAATGCCAGTGTTAATTTAACAGTTACAGTATTGAAATTAACATTTGCAAAGTGTTTATATGTGTCCACACTTACAGTAAAGGCAACACTTTTTAAAATGTCAAAAGATTAACACCTAGTTTAAATTGGTTCAACACTCTTCATAGTTAAAATGTGTTACTTTTTAACTATGAAGCTGTTATTTATGTATTTCTACATAAACAATCTTCCTGTAGAATTAAATATGTATAGTTTGACATTTATGTTCTGTAAGTCTGCTTGTTCTTTTGTATGTGTGCAATCTTTCCATGTATGTCTGTGTGCACATGTATGAGATGCATATAAACAATATTGATTATTGTACATGTATATCAAATTACCACTGTACATGGAGTGTATGAGCTCGAAATGAAGTAAAACTAAACTAAACTAAAGAATAGGATTTGATATTATGGGCTGTTTTATTTATGTTAATTTCTTCTCAATATCCTGTCTGTTTTGATTATCACTCCTTTTATGTGGTAATGTTTAGGAAGCCCAGCTCTTTCAGTTATTTACCAAACTATTCTGTTCAATATCGTCTGGTGGAAATTCTTATTATTTTATTTGCTAAATAGATTATTGGTTACGACATCTTGCTTGAAAGACCTCTATGCTTGTCATTAGGACTAAGGTTTTGTCATTTTGCAAAGGGTTTGTTTGTAGTTTTGTAGTTGTTTTTGTGAGGTTTTGTAGCCAGTCATGTCTTTTATTTTTTGGTGGGCATTACTACTTTATTACTGTAAGGTTAAGCAGGACTTAATCCCGTAAATCCCGTAAAATTACTGTTGTGTTATGGGCACCATAGTTAAAATATCTTCCTGAAACATTAATGGCCTTGGTTCTTACACTAAAAGGAGTAAAGCACTTCATTATTTAAAACAAAAGAAATGAGATGTGATCATGCACACATCTATTAGAGAAGGATACTGTTAGAATTAAAGATAGGTGGATTGGCCAAGCCTATCACAATACTTTTAAACAAAAGAAGAGGGGTGTGTCTATTATATTTTCTAAACATCTTAGAATTCAAGTGGAGAAGGAGTTTGAAGATGAAAAGGGGCATATAATTATTCTCATAGTAAATTTAAATGGACAAACCATATTTAATGAAAATATATACTCATGTAATGTAGAGGATTCTGATTTTTATCTACAGTTAAAGAGAATCTTTTTAGATTTTGTCGACCACCCTATTGTTTTGGCAGGAGATTTTAACCAAGTACCAGACGTATTTTTGGATAGGTCAGGGAAATTGGTCCCTAAGGCTAGCAAAACCAGGATGCTATCAAAGCAGTATGTAATGACAATGGTCTTCTAGACATGAGGGGGCTGTTGAATCCATCTGGTCAGGATTGCACCTCCTTCTCTAGTAGACACTCTGTTTACAGTCATATAGACTATTTTCTGATTTCACATTTGATCATTGAAAGTGTTGGTAATTGTAATATTGGTACAATAGCAATAACCGATCATGCTCTTGTAGATTTGATCTTACAGCTGGGGTCATATCAGGAAAAGGTTAAAAAATGGAGGATGAAAACAGGTATCCTTTATGACAATAACTTTTGTTTACAAGTACAAGACCTTATTAATGAATATGTCAAAATAAATAACACTGCAGGGCAAGGCTCAATTTGGGATGGGTTTAAAGCCTACATTAGGGGTATTTTGATACATCACTCTTCCTTAACCAAAAAGCAAGATTGACAAAAAATTTAAACATATGAAGATAATACAAAAAAAAAAAAGAAAAAAAAATTGGAGAAGGAATATTATGAAAATTCTAATCCTTCAGTTCTTAATGCTTTAGTTAGAGCTAAATATGACCAAAATACAATATTTTCTAAAAAAGCAGAATATTCACTTTTCAGACTTAAACAGAGGTAGTATGAATCTGGTGATAAAACCAGCAAATTGCTGGCTAGTCAGCTAAAGGCACAACAAGCAGCTGGGCGCAACAAGCAGCTAGTCATATTAGCGCCGTTAAAAATAGTGTTGAGAACATAGTCACTCATCAGAAAGAAATTAATACAGTATTTAAAGAATTTTACAAAAAACTACACTCTCAGGAAGATCAATTTGATTTAAATATAGCTGTAGAGTATTTTGGAAATTTAACTTTACAAAAATTATCTGAAGAGAACGCCAATGAATTAGAAAGACCAATCACTTTAGAAGAGCTGAATAAAGCTATTACAATGTCTATAGGCCAACAAGTCCATTGTGTTGTGATGCAAAATTATTTACAAAAATTTTGCATTGCAAATTAACAAAGTAATAGCATCAGTTATTCACCCGGACCAGGTAGGTTTTGTCAAGGGCAGAACATCCTCTGACAGTTTAAAACACCTCTTACATTTAATCTGGAAGTCCCAACTTTTAACTTGTCCTGGAGCGACCCTATCGTTAGATGCGGAAAAGGCATTTGATAGGGTCAGCTAGAGTTATCTATATCATATGCTTGAAAGATCTGGGTTTGGAACTTCATTTCAGGAAATTATTAAAATGATTCATGCAAATCCAAAAGTGGTCATAACAATCAACAGAATGAGATTATCCCAGTCCACACTAGAATGTGGGACCAAGCAGGGGAATTTATTATCACTGCTACTCTTCATTATTGCACTTGATCCGCTGGCAGAAGCTGTCAGAGTGATACAATAAAAGGTGTAATATAGGGCGGCTGGGACAACAAAATGCAGATTTTTGCGGATGACATACTGCTTTTATTGTCTGATCCTCATGTAGCCCGATGCAAATAAGGTGATGGGTGGTGTGTTAAAAAGTTAAAATAATAAATAGCATAAAATATCATAAGTTCATTAGTGGAATACAAAGGGTTAAAATTTAATACGATTTTAGAGGGAGAGTATTAAATAAGTTAATTTCTTTTTGGAAAGTTATGTGTTTTGAGTTCATATATTGTTTTGTTTACTGGAAGTTGTATGCTAAGTGTTGTTAAAGTACTTATTTAGAAGTAATAATATTAATATGGAAAGTCTATCCAAATGCTTTTTGTTTTGTTAAAGTAATACTGAAAATGTATATTTTATGTTATGTGTATTATAAGTCTGGAGGATGTAATTCGGGGTCAAAGGTAACAGGAACCAGGAAGAGGAGAAAAAAAAAAAGGACGAAACGAGGACGCACGAGTGACAACATGGAATGACACGGACAGTGTATTCTGTTAAAAACACCAGTCATAGGTCCTGTAAGTGGTTGGACAGGTTGCTAAAAACGACTATGATGGTGAGAGACTCCGTGTTTTATTGGTACTTCAGCCAGAAGTGTGAGAGAAGAAACATAGAAAACGAGACCCGTGAGTTAGCTGCCTTGCTAACTGTTTACAGACTGAGCTAGCCGGTTCGCTAACCGCCGACCGCAGAGAGCACAGACCCCGGAGGACACAGACTGAACATACAGCGCATGCGCGGAGGAGACAGACATTACAGGTGAAAGCCACGGACAAGAGGATAGTTCGTCAGCGGTTGTTCCTGGATGTTTTGCCCTGGACCGGATGTTGGATTAAATTTCCTTGGATGGACTCTTGGATTACTTTTTCCCTGGACCACGTGGATTACCATTCTTCTGGATCTTATAATACAAGTACCCCTTTTTTTTCTTTACTTTCTTGCCTGTGGGTGAATCAGCTTTTTGGGCGGGACTGTATCCTACCCGAGCAACGACCAGGCCTGTAACGGGAACGTTTGGGGTTGTTAGGATTTGGAGTTTGAGGTTTTTTAAGTATTTTTGCCGGCTTTAGGTAAATTGGTATTGAGATAACCGAAGAGGATTTGTGTTGTCATTTATTTTGGTGACTTGAGAAAAAAGGATATTTGAATGTGAACATAAATATTATTTTTTGTTATTGTTAATTGATCATTAATCCTAAGTAAATAGTTACATATTTGTTTTAAACATTGTGTGTGTATCTTTACACTATATATTTAAGTTAAATTCAAACGTGTTTATTAAAGAATTCATTTCAAGGGAAAATGCATTAAAAGAGGCATATTAATTTACTTTTTACTAAAAATAATATAAAAAAACAAACAGGAACCTTAGTTTATCTAAAACTTAATATTTGTGAGAGATCACACATTTAACAAGGACTCTGGGTCTCTACCCCTGTCAAAGCCTGAGGAGCAAAGGGACGCTACACTCATAAGTCATTACCTCCCTCACTGGACTTGATTAATGTATTTTTGAGACTATCTGGGTACAAAATTAACTGGACCAAATGCGAAATAATGCCTTTGTCAAAGTTTTGTTGCCAGAGTCATGTTCAAAATCTGACATTCCAGTGGGTTCCCAAAAACCTTAAATACCTGGGTATACTTTTGAATCTGGGCTTGGAAGCTATTATACCTGACAATTTTGAGCTGAAAATAAATGAGATAAACCTACTTCTGAAGGGTTGGGATAAAATGCAAATGTCATTATGGGGTAGAGCCCAGACAATGAAGATGGTCATCACACCAAAATTAAATTGCTTGTTCAACATATTACCCCTTAAGGTCTCCAAATCTGTGTTTAAGGTCATTGATAGAATGATAAACTATTTTATTTGGGCTGGAAAAAGACCCAGAATGACTCTGAAAAAACTCTAGATTACAACAGAATATGAAGCCCTACAGCTACCAAATATGCAGCTTTACCAAGAAGCATTTACAAGTGAACAAATAACAAAACTTATATTAAACAAAGACAACAGGCCAATCTGGGTGGACTTGGAGAGTGAAATAAATTCCCCATTTAAAGCTACTGACTCTCTGTCCCAACACCCTAATGGTAAAGTCAAATCTAACCCAGTTATAAATCACACTAGAAACATATGGCACTGTTGACTTAAAAAAGACAATATCTGCCCCTTTCTTCTAGGTGTATCTTCTGTGTGGAACAACCCAAAATTAAAGATTAGAGGAAAAATGTTCTTTTGGTGAGCTGGCATAATAAAGATATCGAGACCATAAACTGCTTTTTTCAGGACATTACTCTATTGTCATTTCAATATTTACAGACCACATATGGCTTTAATGCTACAGATTTTTGGAGATTTCTACAATTGAGAGATTGCCTTTCAAAATTATATAAATCTGAGCTAAAGCTACCTGGTGAATCTCCAGTGTACTCTACATTTAAAAAATGAAGGGCTTTACCACGTTTAGTAAGCCGTATTTTTAACTACCCTATTGAAGACATCAGGGATGTTAATTTAGGGCTCCAAAAGGTGTGGGAAATGGATTTAGGGAAATTATTTGGGGAGGATGAGTGGGATGCATTAATTTAATAAATGTTAAAGCCAATTTGGATTATTCACTAATTTTATTTGACATTTAACTTCTAATTTATTGACCTCAGGGAGGAAAATGGTGATAACAAGGTTATCTAGGTACATTAGCCCAAGTGCCTGGCAGATCTATACATTAAGACTGCCTGATGTGGCTGATCCACTTTTTAGTTAGGACTTGTCAGTTGATCACCTGAGCATTTTAATAGTGTGCTCCAGAGCCTGCTGGATTCTGTGGCTCCAACAAAGAGTAGGAGGTCCTGCTTCAGAAAGAATCCGACCCTTTGGCTGGATGAAGAAGTTTTAAATCTTAGAAAAACCTGTAGGAAAGCCGAACGTCAGTGGCATCAATCCAGACTAGTGGTGTTTTGTGAGTCTTGGAAAGGTAGTCTGGCCACTTATCAGTCTGCTATGTCAGCTGCAAAGGCATCTTATTATTCTCATCCAATTGAGAATAATAAGCATAACTGTAAATTATTGTTTGATACTGTGTCTAAACTCACACAGAGTGGCCAGGTGGTTTGCTGCTCCCAATTGATTGCACATGATTTTTCTATTGTTTTTTAATGATAAGGTTGAGGACATCAGATTGAAAATAGCTCAGTCTCTGAACTGTGACTTACTCTGTGCTGCTGTTTCAACTATTAGCAGTAGACAATGTCTTACTGACTTTGAGTTTCTCTCATTGTCAGAGCTTTCTAAAGTTGTTAAGGCATCATGATCAACAACCTGTTCCTTAGATCCTGTCCCATGATGGATATTTAAAGAGCTCTGGCCTACATTAAGTCCTTACATTTTATCTATTTTAAATTTTTTATTGTCTGCAGGTGTTTTCTCTGCGTGTTTTAAATCAGCTGTGGTAAAACCCCTATTACAGAAGCCTGAACTGAATGTTGACCAACTGTCAAATTACAGACCTGTCTCAAACCTTTCTTTTTCATCAAAAGTGTTTGAGAAAGTGGTTTCAAAGCAGCTAGTTCAGTACTTGGCGACAAATGATTTATTTGAACCCCTTCAGTCTGCATTTCGTGGAAATCATTCCACTGAGACTGCACTGATGAAGATGGTAAATGATTTGTTGTTAAATGTGGATTCTGATCGAGCTTCAGGTCTATTGTTGTTGGATCTCAGTTCAGCGTTCGATACGGTGGATCACTGTATTTTAACTGATCGACTTCAACATTTTTTCAGCATCTCAGGCAAGGTGCTGCGGTGGCTCAAGTCATATTTATCAGACAGATCCCATAAAATTTTGTTTAATAATGTTCTGTCTGAGCCTTGTGCAGTTAGGTATGGGGTTCCACAGGGGTCTGTCTTGGGTCCTCTGCTTTTTTCTTTATATCTTGCACCACTTGGCCAAATTTTGCGTGCCTTTGAAATTGACTTCCATTGGTATGCAGATGATTTGCAGCTATACATGCCTGTAACTATTGAAAATAAGGCTAACATGTCCAAACTTGAGGCCTGTCTGGTGGCTATTAGGAACTGGCTGTCAAAAAACTTCCTGCTTCTAAATTCTGTAAGACAGAAATGACAGTCATTCGACCTCAGAAATCCCATCAGCTATCAGATAATTTTTCTCTGTCTCTGGATGACTGCACTATTCATTGCAGAGACAGAGTAAAAAACCTTGGAATTATATTTGATCAAACCCTTGCATTTGATCGGCATATAAAGGAGGTGACAAAGGTGTCCTTCTTTCACCTTATGAAATTTGCAAAGTTGAGATCCATCCTGTCATTGAAGGATGCTGAGGTCCTTCTTCATGTCTTTGTGACCTCTTGAATTATTGCAATGCCCTTCTGTCAGGATTACCTAAGAAAATTTTTTTGAGGCCTGCAGATGGTGCAGAATGCAGCAGCTCGTATTCTGACCAGGGCAGGGAGATACGAGCACATTACCCCTGTGCTGGCCTCTCTGCATTGGCTGCCATGTCAGGGTAGAGCTGATTTCAAAGTGCTCCTGCTAACAAATAAAATAGTCAATGACACTGTGCCTTCTTATTTGAGTGATCTGGCAACTTTATATGCACCTTCTCGTGCACTTCGCTCTCAGGAAGCTCGTCTACTGACTGTTCCTAAAGTCAGGAAAAAGGTGGTTGGTGAGTGCGCCTTTTTTTTTCATGCACCAGTGTTGTGGAACAGACTTCCTCAAGACATTAGACAGGCATGTTCTGTTGAGGTGTTTAAGGCAAAGTTAAAGACTCACTTGTTTACTGCCACATATGAAATTTGATGTGTTTTATCTTATCTTAAATTGTTTTTTATGTGTTCCAGTAGTTTGGTGAGTATGTAATTGTCTAAACATTTGTTTTAACTACCTGTACAGCACTTTGATTGAAAGCGCTTTATAAACAAAATTATTATTATTAAAATTAGTAAGAGATGCATGGTCCAAACTCATTCAATTTAAAATTCTCAATAGACTTAATTAGACATCTGTCAAACTATATACTGAGCAGGAATATACAATTCAAATACCTGTTGATGGTGCAAACAAAGTCCTGGAGACATGATTTATATGTTTCTCACCTACCTGAGTCTGAACTCTTGTTGGCGTAGTATCATGGGAAAGATAAATAGTACTTTCAGTTTGAATTTGGTCCTGACACCTACATTGTGTCTTCTAAATTGTCTGGAACATAATGTTACATTAGAAGTAAAAAAAGAGCACTGGTTTAAAATTGCACTCACTACAGCCAAGAGGGTCATACTGAGGCACTGGAAGGGGCAGAACAACTGTACTTATACTGACTGGTACTCAGCCTTATCAGAAACCGCCTCATTTGAACAACTGATCCACAAGATAAATGGACAGATGGATGTATATGGAAGTGTGTGGGAACCCTTCTTAACAGAGATTGGCTCATATTGAGGGATTCTGATTGAACTCAGCTCATGCTGGAAGATCCAATGTGCCTCACCTTTTTTTTTTATGACTGAATGGCTGGGAGAGGGGGGAGTTTCGGGAGAAAAAGGAAAAGGAAGGGTCGCTCCTTCAACATGGACATCTTACTGATGTGTGTTTATTCCAATTTAGTGCAGGATGCAATGTGTTTGGCTCTGTGTTAGGGCTGTGTGCTAATTTTGATGTCCTTGATTTATGTTGTTAAATGTGACTTGTAAACTTTTGAAGGATTTAATAAACATAAAATTAAAAAAAAAAAAAAGTATTGGTTATATCAACAAGCAGTTTTTGCCTGTCTGATCTTTGACCCAAGGATGCACACATTTGGCATTTATTGTATAGATGACAGTATTTCCACGTTCACTATAGAGCCTCTGAACATCCAAATGGGTCATATCTGATAACCATGAAAAGATGAATAATTGTGTTTTAAACTAATTATTTACATGTATTGATAGGATTAGTGGATCAACAGGTATTAAACAGTTTAGATCAGTAGATACTTTTGGTTGCCAGGGGTTGTTTGGGTCTTTATGGGTTAAACACACTATGGATACAAACTGCTCTGCTTTTTATTCTATTTTCATTGTATTCTCTTCTGTTTGTTTACTTGCTGCTAGTTTCCATGTATTTACAGTGAACAGAAAACTCCTACCTGAAGAATGACAGTGAAATAAACTACAATCAGAGTTGTTCCAATCATCAGATTCTTCTCTTTTATCTTATTCTCATCCAGCATCATTGCCAGGCCGTATGCGACAGCCCCTCGCAGCCCACCGAAGCTCATAATTATCCGATCCATAACCTCCAAGGGAACCAGCCTGAACTTGTTCTGGATCCAGGTGAGGAAAAATACACCTGTAGTGCACACACACACACACAAACATAAACACAAACTGTCTTGTGGCCATGTTCGTCTGTGTTTGGGGTGTAAACGCAAAGTCAGAAGGAAACTGAATCTCACCAATGAATCTGTAGACGAGGACAAAGAGCACAGTGAGGAGGATGAAGCCTGTGTTCCACACCCAGATCTTTTTATCGATGGCTGAGATGCCAAGGAATAAGAAGATGATAGTTTCTGATCCATTGGCGATAACCTTCATGACGTATCTGACAGTGATGACGGACTTCTCATCCATGTTTGCATTTATGTACTTCTGGCAACAAATTCCACAGAAGGCGATCCTATGGAATAAAACACAGATGTTCACTAAAAACATAACAGAAGAGTCTACTAACTAAGACATTCTTTGTTTTATTGCATTTTATTTTATTCTTTGAATTTATTTCCTACACATTCTGGGCCAGATTTACAAAAAGTTTGAATGTGTTAAAATGTGTGCAAAACTCATTTTATGCACAAAAAAAAGTACAAACTGATTTACTATCAGTGTGTGGTTCAGCATGTTATAATACTGATAAATTGGCTTCTTCTCCAGCTTTTAGTACAGGTGTGAGTGAAATATACCTGAATGACCCAGTAGAACTTATAACATGCGATGTCTCAGGTTTCAGAAACCACTGGAATTTTTCCAAATGCACAAACAGTGAGAGTTACAGCCATCCAAACTGCATATGTGCATGATGTGTCAGTGATGACATGTCAGGTTTTAAAGAGTTAATATAATTTCCTCAACCCAACAGTAGTTCTTCAGTCACATCTTAACTCTTCCAAAAGATGAGAATTAATACTGTATTTGTCACAAAGAACTCACGAGAGGATGGCAGACAGGGAGAGCATCTCAGCAGTCAGGTAGGACAGGTATCCCAGGACAAAAATAAAGCCAGCCTCAATGATTTGGATGTTTTTGGTACATCTTGTCAGTAAAGAGATCAGTAATCCAAACACAAAGCCAACGAGGGAGCCGCCGAACGCCACCACGAAGAAGGAAACTGGAGGGAAGATGGAGAAGATGGAGATGAGTTGCAGCTAATCCAAAATCAGCCTGTCGATTATTCTTACTAGCGTCCGATGAATCAAACTCACTTAAGTAAGAAAAAACAATATAAAGATAATTTATTACCTATTCCCTTGATGATCTCCGCTGCATTAATTTTTTCTCCTCCCAGCGACACAAAGGCATCAAATACATTGAACAGCACCTAAAAATGACAAAAATAAATTAAAATAACAAAGATAATAACAAAAAATAATCAATCATAAAAACAATATAAAAACAATAATAAAAAAAAAAAGAGTTTCATTCCCACCATTCTAATTCCTTGTGACATTTGTCTGTGAGCAAGAAAAGATACTTAATCAGATTGAGTTATGTGTCAATGCTCTCATGTTTAATGTTTCTGCTGATAATGGTGGGATTTTATTACCTACATTAGGATTACTGTATATACTGTTGGGTTGGTTAATGTGTAATAACAGATAATAATTTATTATTTGATTATTATTTATTAGAAATTTGCTTAAAAGTGTCAGATGAGTGTGGTGGTGTAAAAAAGTTAAATATTGGCCTCTAAATGTCATAAAATGGTAGTTTTTCAAGTAGCTCAAAATTATACTTAACCTGTACCTGAATAAATATTTTAGTTAAATTCCAACACTGCATAGCTGGCAGTGCTAAATGTTCTCTAATAAGTCACAGTGAGTTCAAGGTCTGTTATTCAATGGTGTATTAAAGGTGTGAAAAGGTAAAAGTAACACCCCTTATTGTTTCTCATTCATTTTAATTGTAAATTCTGTTATAAATAGGATTAGTATTATACAATAAAAACAAATAAAAGCTAAATATTGCATCCAAACCACTTCAGTCACCATTTTGATTATCCAGGGATAAAGTCTTGGAAAGTTGACCTCAGGAAAAGGGTTTTCTTTTTCACTCATGTTTGTATTATTTCCACTTCACATCTCAGGTGTTTATTTTGCAGTGATGAATGTCTCTACCAACTCACAAACTTCTTCTCACGTCAAAAAGAGGTTTAATGGCAGATTATGTCATAGTGTACGAACCACCGTCACGCCGTCGTTGAGGAGCGACTCTCCAAACACCATGATGAAGAGGACCTCGTTGACGTGGACCTCCTCAAACACGGCGATGACGGCCACGGGGTCAACGGCAGCAATGAGACTCCCGAAAAGGAGATACTGAAGCAGGCCGATGTCTATGTCACCTTCAACACACAACCAAACAAAGGAAAAGGGCTCAAACATGATCTTAAAACCACATTAAAAAAAAACACTTTAGATAAATAATGACAAGTTACTGGCTTTGTTTAGTTATTATTCATTAGAGAAGGTTGTTGTTTTTGGTCAAAAACAGCAGAAAGACAGAAATTTAAAACTATTTTTGGTATCAACACTATTTTTGTAACAGGCAGACAAAACTAGAGGGCAACTTTTTAGAACCAAATAGAATAGAATAGAATAGAATAGAATAGAATAGAATAGAATAGAATAGAATAGAATAGAATCTTAAAATTAGCTCATAAAATCCACAATACACAAAGTATGTAAAGGTTTAACCTCTTGAGACCCAGCAAAGATTTTTTTTTCCTTTGTAGGGGGCAAGAGTTTTACAGCTTTACTAAAAAAAAAAAAAAAATACTGTCCACTGTAAAGGACAATCCATAAGAATACATAATTTTAAATAAAGAATTTTAATTGCACTTTTTTTAATGCTATTTTAAATTATTTGCGACTATGAATGTGACATGTAGCTACTATTTGAGAGATGTTGCCAAATGGAATTTTGTTGTATTTTGTACAGTGACAATAAAGCTTCTTA
This sequence comes from Fowleria isostigma, assembly GCA_029814645.1. Lineage (NCBI taxonomy): Eukaryota > Metazoa > Chordata > Actinopteri > Kurtiformes > Apogonidae > Fowleria > Fowleria isostigma. The sequence goes on along the minus strand of JAPTGZ010000003.1, from coordinate 40,472,523 downwards.
ATCTTAATCTTAATCTTAATAAATAAATAAATCCGGTATCTGAAAAAAACAGTTGCATCATGTTTCTAATAAAGACGATTACTTAATTATTAAAAAGCCAAAACTTTTACTTTCCTAGTTCTCAGGAGGATGTAAAAGTTGCAGGGTGATAAAAATTAAAAAGTATCATAATAGTAGAGTAAAAATACAGTATAAAAAAATAACAGTAAAAAAAAAAGATGTGAGGGCTTAAAATTAAACAAAATAAAATCATTATTGTGACCTTCAAGCCCTTATTGACGAAGGAAGGAAGATATGAGGGGTCATTAACGTGTCTGGTGGCTGTACATCCCACCTCTCTGAAAATCTACAAAATAAATTACAACATTGACAGGATGTTTTTAATACCAGCTGATAAACTCAGGTTGTTTCAGTGTTGCTTACCCATGGCCCCTCCTTGGTGACACCCCCACAGCGAGAGCCCCACAGTCGCAGCATTCCAACAGGTCCCGATGACGGCGTGGATCAGGATTCCGCCCAGGTTGCTGAAGAAGAGCTTGTTTGGCATAAAGTAACCAGCATCCAGGATGATTTGGGGCAGCAGGTAGAAAAAGAAAACCGTCGGGGTGAGACTGAATGTCTGCTGTTGGTCCGCACCCCAAATAATCCCCCCAAAGAGGAAGCCAACGCAGATGAGCAGAGCGCTCTCCGGGATCACACTGGTCACATGGTGATTGGCCTCGATAACTGCAGAGACACAAAACAGACAAATGTTTTAGATGTGAAAATTAAATATCACATAATCCTTCATTCATCCAGTAGGAATGGAGGGAGTCGAGGACTGTAGTGACATTGATGAATTAAGTAAATGGCCAGACCTTGGAAAACTAAGTTGATAAATGAAACACTGAATTACGCTGAACATTTTTAGTTTAGTTTAGTTTAGTTTAGTTTAGTTTAGTTTAGTTTAGTTTAGTTTAGTTTAGTTTGAGCTTATGCACTCCATGTAACATTATGAATTAAGTCAATGAATAGAATAAACTATCTGAAGGGCTGGGATGTTATTTAAAAAACAATATTCTGTTAGAAAGTATAGAGATTTCTCATATAAAACAATTCACTTAATTGCAAATGAGCCTTTAAATTAGCCTACATCCTTTAAATTGGCTGATATGCTTCATCGCTGCTCACTGATGAAGCATTAAAATATATTCTAAATGTACAGATAAAGGCTTGTTTTGATTTGTGGACTGGTGTGGACATCTTGTAGCTATCATTCACCGCAGATTATTGGATATAGAATGTTACGTAAAAATAGTCTTCCAGTCAGAAGACAAACTCGGGGCTCTGTCATAACCTTTTGGAATAGTTATCATATGTGGTGAAAAAATGCATGTATTTCTGGCAACAAATTCCACAGAAAGTGATCCAATGGAATAAAACACAAGTTATAATTCAAAATATGCATATAACAGAAGGTTCTACTGGCTATTACATTCTTTGTTTTATTGTATTTTACATTTTATGCACTGCAAATGTAGGCATTCAAAATCTTAACTTGATTCTATCTCATAAAAGGGGCTTATTATTATTATAGGATACATATGATAAGGTAATGTAAACTGTCTCTTTATGGTTTAGTCTTAACCCTATTAAACTTCCAAGATCAGATCAGATCAGATCAGATCAGATCAGATATATTTCATTGATAGAGGAAATTCCAATGTGCAGCAGCACAAGACAATATGCATCAAATACAATAGA